>OX465111.1:20612256-20904426 GCA_949987565.1 Luidia sarsii | reverse complement strand
CTAACCCTAACCCTAACCCTAACCCTAACCCTAACCCTAACCCTAACCCTAACCCTAACCCTAACCCTAACCCTAACCCTAACCCTAACCCTAACCCTAACCCTAACCCTAACCCTAACCCTAACCCTAACCCTAACCCTAACCCTAACCCTAACCCTAACCCTAACCCTAACCCTAACCCTAACCCTAACCCTAACCCTAACCCTAACCCTAACCCTAACCCTAACCCTAACCCTAACCCTAACCCTAACCCTAACCCTAACCCTAACCCTAACCCTAACCCTAACCCTAACCCTAACCCTAACCCTAACCCTAACCCTAACCCTAACCCTAACCCTAACCCTAACCCTAACCCTAACCCTAACCCTAACCCTAACCCTAACCCTAACCCTAACCCTAACCCTAACCCTAACCCTAACCCTAACCCTAACCCTAACCCTAACCCTAACCCTAACCCTAACCCTAACCCTAACCCTAACCCTAACCCTAACCCTAACCCTAACCCTAACCCTAACCCTAACCCTAACCCTAACCCTAACCCTAACCCTAACCCTAACCCTAACCCTAACCCTAACCCTAACCCTAACCCTAACCCTAACCCTAACCCTAACCCTAACCCTAACCCTAACCCTAACCCTAACCCTAACCCTAACCCTAACCCTAACCCTAACCCTAACCCTAACCCTAACCCTAACCCTAACCCTAACCCTAACCCTAACCCTAACCCTAACCCTAACCCTAACCCTAACCCTAACCCTAACCCTAACCCTAACCCTAACCCTAACCCTAACCCTAACCCTAACCCTAACCCTAACCCTAACCCTAACCCTAACCCTAACCCTAACCCTAACCCTAACCCTAACCCTAACCCTAACCCTAACCCTAACCCTAACCCTAACCCTAACCCTAACCCTAACCCTAACCCTAACCCTAACCCTAACCCTAACCCTAACCCTAACCCTAACCCTAACCCTAACCCTAACCCTAACCCTAACCCTAACCCTAACCCTAACCCTAACCCTAACCCTAACCCTAACCCTAACCCTAACCCTAACCCTAACCCTAACCCTAACCCTAACCCTAACCCTAACCCTAACCCTAACCCTAACCCTAACCCTAACCCTAACCCTAACCCTAACCCTAACCCTAACCCTAACCCTAACCCTAACCCTAACCCTAACCCTAACCCTAACCCTAACCCTAACCCTAACCCTAACCCTAACCCTAACCCTAACCCTAACCCTAACCCTAACCCTAACCCTAACCCTAACCCTAACCCTAACCCTAACCCTAACCCTAACCCTAACCCTAACCCTAACCCTAACCCTAACCCTAACCCTAACCCTAACCCTAACCCTAACCCTAACCCTAACCCTAACCCTAACCCTAACCCTAACCCTAACCCTAACCCTAACCCTAACCCTAACCCTAACCCTAACCCTAACCCTAACCCTAACCCTAACCCTAACCCTAACCCTAACCCTAACCCTAACCCTAACCCTAACCCTAACCCTAACCCTAACCCTAACCCTAACCCTAACCCTAACCCTAACCCTAACCCTAACCCTAACCCTAACCCTAACCCTAACCCTAACCCTAACCCTAACCCTAACCCTAACCCTAACCCTAACCCTAACCCTAACCCTAACCCTAACCCTAACCCTAACCCTAACCCTAACCCTAACCCTAACCCTAACCCTAACCCTAACCCTAACCCTAACCCTAACCCTAACCCTAACCCTAACCCTAACCCTAACCCTAACCCTAACCCTAACCCTAACCCTAACCCTAACCCTAACCCTAACCCTAACCCTAACCCTAACCCTAACCCTAACCCTAACCCTAACCCTAACCCTAACCCTAACCCTAACCCTAACCCTAACCCTAACCCTAACCCTAACCCTAACCCTAACCCTAACCCTAACCCTAACCCTAACCCTAACCCTAACCCTAACCCTAACCCTAACCCTAACCCTAACCCTAACCCTAACCCTAACCCTAACCCTAACCCTAACCCTAACCCTAACCCTAACCCTAACCCTAACCCTAACCCTAACCCTAACCCTAACCCTAACCCTAACCCTAACCCTAACCCTAACCCTAACCCTAACCCTAACCCTAACCCTAACCCTAACCCTAACCCTAACCCTAACCCTAACCCTAACCCTAACCCTAACCCTAACCCTAACCCTAACCCTAACCCTAACCCTAACCCTAACCCTAACCCTAACCCTAACCCTAACCCTAACCCTAACCCTAACCCTAACCCTAACCCTAACCCTAACCCTAACCCTAACCCTAACCCTAACCCTAACCCTAACCCTAACCCTAACCCTAACCCTAACCCTAACCCTAACCCTAACCCTAACCCTAACCCTAACCCTAACCCTAACCCTAACCCTAACCCTAACCCTAACCCTAACCCTAACCCTAACCCTAACCCTAACCCTAACCCTAACCCTAACCCTAACCCTAACCCTAACCCTAACCCTAACCCTAACCCTAACCCTAACCCTAACCCTAACCCTAACCCTAACCCTAACCCTAACCCTAACCCTAACCCTAACCCTAACCCTAACCCTAACCCTAACCCTAACCCTAACCCTAACCCTAACCCTAACCCTAACCCTAACCCTAACCCTAACCCTAACCCTAACCCTAACCCTAACCCTAACCCTAACCCTAACCCTAACCCTAACCCTAACCCTAACCCTAACCCTAACCCTAACCCTAACCCTAACCCTAACCCTAACCCTAACCCTAACCCTAACCCTAACCCTAACCCTAACCCTAACCCTAACCCTAACCCTAACCCTAACCCTAACCCTAACCCTAACCCTAACCCTAACCCTAACCCTAACCCTAACCCTAACCCTAACCCTAACCCTAACCCTAACCCTAACCCTAACCCTAACCCTAACCCTAACCCTAACCCTAACCCTAACCCTAACCCTAACCCTAACCCTAACCCTAACCCTAACCCTAACCCTAACCCTAACCCTAACCCTAACCCTAACCCTAACCCTAACCCTAACCCTAACCCTAACCCTAACCCTAACCCTAACCCTAACCCTAACCCTAACCCTAACCCTAACCCTAACCCTAACCCTAACCCTAACCCTAACCCTAACCCTAACCCTAACCCTAACCCTAACCCTAACCCTAACCCTAACCCTAACCCTAACCCTAACCCTAACCCTAACCCTAACCCTAACCCTAACCCTAACCCTAACCCTAACCCTAACCCTAACCCTAACCCTAACCCTAACCCTAACCCTAACCCTAACCCTAACCCTAACCCTAACCCTAACCCTAACCCTAACCCTAACCCTAACCCTAACCCTAACCCTAACCCTAACCCTAACCCTAACCCTAACCCTAACCCTAACCCTAACCCTAACCCTAACCCTAACCCTAACCCTAACCCTAACCCTAACCCTAACCCTAACCCTAACCCTAACCCTAACCCTAACCCTAACCCTAACCCTAACCCTAACCCTAACCCTAACCCTAACCCTAACCCTAACCCTAACCCTAACCCTAACCCTAACCCTAACCCTAACCCTAACCCTAACCCTAACCCTAACCCTAACCCTAACCCTAACCCTAACCCTAACCCTAACCCTAACCCTAACCCTAACCCTAACCCTAACCCTAACCCTAACCCTAACCCTAACCCTAACCCTAACCCTAACCCTAACCCTAACCCTAACCCTAACCCTAACCCTAACCCTAACCCTAACCCTAACCCTAACCCTAACCCTAACCCTAACCCTAACCCTAACCCTAACCCTAACCCTAACCCTAACCCTAACCCTAACCCTAACCCTAACCCCAACCCCAACCCTAACCCTAACCCTAACCCTAACCCTAACCCTAACCCTAACCCTAACCCTAACCCTAACCCTAACCCTAACCCTAACCCTAACCCTAACCCTAACCCTAACCCTAACCCTAACCCTAACCCTAACCCTAACCCTAACCCTAACCCTAACCCTAACCCTAACCCTAACCCTAACCCTAACCCTAACCCTAACCCTAACCCTAACCCTAACCCTAACCCTAACCCTAACCCTAACCCTAACCCTAACCCTAACCCTAACCCTAACCCTAACCCTAACCCTAACCCTAACCCTAACCCTAACCCTAACCCTAACCCTAACCCTAACCCTAACCCTAACCCTAACCCTAACCCTAACCCTAACCCTAACCCTAACCCTAACCCTAACCCTAACCCTAACCCTAACCCTAACCCTAACCCTAACCCTAACCCTAACCCTAACCCTAACCCTAACCCTAACCCTAACCCTAACCCTAACCCTAACCCTAACCCTAACCCTAACCCTAACCCTAACCCTAACCCTAACCCTAACCCTAACCCTAACCCTAACCCTAACCCTAACCCTAACCCTAACCCTAACCCTAACCCTAACCCTAACCCTAACCCTAACCCTAACCCTAACCCTAACCCTAACCCTAACCCTAACCCTAACCCTAACCCTAACCCTAACCCTAACCCTAACCCTAACCCTAACCCTAACCCTAACCCTAACCCTAACCCTAACCCTAACCCTAACCCTAACCCTAACCCTAACCCTAACCCTAACCCTAACCCTAACCCTAACCCCAACCCTAACCCCAACCCCAACCCCAACCCAAACCCTAACCCTAACCCTAACCCTAACCCTAACCCTAACCCTAACCCTAACCCTAACCCTAACCCTAACCCCTAACCCTAACCCTAACCCTAACCCTAACCCTAACCCTAACCCCTAACCCTAACCCTAACCCTAACCCTAACCCTAACCCTAACCCTAACCCTAACCCTAACCCTAACCCTAACCCTAACCCTAACCCTAACCCTAACCCTAACCCTAACCCTAACCCTAACCCTAACCCTAACCCTAACCCTAACCCTAACCCTAACCCTAACCCTAACCCTAACCCTAACCCTAACCCTAACCCTAACCCTAACCCTAACCCTAACCCTAACCCTAACCCTAACCCTAACCCTAACCCTAACCCTAACCCTAACCCTAACCCTAACCCTAACCCTAACCCTAACCCTAACCCTAACCCTAACCCTAACCCTAACCCTAACCCTAACCCTAACCCTAACCCTAACCCTAACCCTAACCCTAACCCTAACCCTAACCCTAACCCAACCCCAACCCCAACCCCAACCCCAACCCTAACCCTAACCCTAACCCTAACCCTAACCCTAACCCTAACCCTAACCCTAACCCTAACCCTAACCCTAACCCTAACCCTAACCCTAACCCTAACCCTAACCCTAACCCTAACCCTAACCCTTACCCCTAACCCTTACCCCTAACCCTTACCCCTAACCCTTACCCCTAACCCTTACCCCTAACCCTTACCCCTAACCCTTACCCCTAACCCCTACCCCTACCCCTAATCCTTACCCTAACCCTAACCCTAATCCTTACCCTAACCCAAACCCCTAACCCAACCCCAACCCAAACCCCTAACCCAACCCCAACCCAAACCCCTAACCCTAACCCCAACCCAAACCCCAACCCCAACCCCAACCCCTAACCCCAACCCCTAACCCTAACCCTAACCCAACCCCCTAACCCTAACCCTAACCCAAACCCCTAACCCAAACCCCAAACCCCTAACCCAAACCCCAAACCCCTAACCCAAACCCCTAACCCCTAACCCAAACCCCTAACCCAAACCCCTAACCCAAACCCCAAACCCCTAACCCAAACCCAAACCCCTAAAACCCCTAAAACCCCTAACCCTGAAACCCCTAAAACCCCTAAAACCCCTAACCCTGAAACCCCTAAAACCCCTAAAACCCCTAACCCTGAAACCCCTAAAACCCCTAACCCTGAAACCCCTAAAACCCCTAAAACCCCTAACCCTGAAACCCCTAACCCTGAAACCCCTAACCCTGAAACCCCAACCCCAACCCCTACCCCAACCCCTAACCCCTAACCCTAAAACCCTAAAACCCTAAAACCCTAAAACCCTAAAACCCTAAAACCCTAAAACCCTAAAACCCTAAAACCCTAAAACCCTAAAACCCTAACCCCTAACCCAAACCCCTAACCCTAAAACCCTAACCCCTAACCCAAACCCCTAACCCAAACCCATAACCCAAACCCATAACCCTAACCCATACCCTAACCCTAACCCTAACCCAAACCCCTAACCCAAACCCCTAACCCAAACCCCTAACCCAAACCCCTAACCCTAACCCTCTAACCCTAACCCTAACCCTAACCCCTAACCCCTAACCCCTAACCCCTAACCCCCACCCTAACCCCTAACCCTAACCCTAACCCAAACCCAAACCCAAACCCAAACCCAAACCCTGTGCATTGTCAGGTTTAGGGTTTTTTACAGTAACACTGTAAAAGCCTGGCAGGACATTGGATACATAGTCTGGTTGGAAGGTGTATAATTTTTGCCCGTGATTGTGATCGTGGTCAAGTGTTTCTATACCTTTAACTATAAACTGTTTGAACTAAGTTGAAATCTTTACTCCTAAGAAGAATACGAGTTTGGGTACTGAAACAAATCTACGGTTATACATCTGTCTAGAATATCACCCAGACCTTGCCATTTTTTCGACAACAATTTTACAACCACTAAAGCTTGCAAAGTGAAAACTGAGAGATGTACTACTGTACTTCTACATCGAAACCCCTATCTGGAGCAATAGCTACAAATCACGTTCTGACGATGGATTGAACACTATTTTTTGGCAGGGAAGCCGAACATAAAGATTCCAGAACAGCGCTTCACAGGTCCCCGAGGGGACTGTGGCTGTTAAGAAAAGCTTCACACCAGCATTTCCGTTTTAGCAGGGAATTCTGATTCTACTAGATTTCAGATATCAGCGTTTCACTGGTCCGTCGGAGGACTGTGGCTGGGTCCCTTTTACTTGGGTGCAACGGACAGGGACTTTTTAGAAATCTCTCAAATCAGCGTTTCCTTTCTGCATTTCCTTGCACGGCCCTAAAAAGTGCTACCTAGTTTATCCTTGGAAAATGCAATGGCGCAATGAAAGTAAGATCATGTTCTAACGAATAATTAGACACTATTTTTTGGCAGGGAAGCTGAATATAAAGATTCCAGAACAGCGCTTCACAGGTCCCCGAGAGGACTGTGGCTGTTAAGAAAAGCTTCATACAAGCATTTCCCTTTTAGCAGGGAATTCTGATTCTACTAGATTTCAGATATCAGCGTTTCACTGGTCCGTCGGAGGACTGTGGCTGGGTCCCTTTTACTTGGGTGCAACGGACAGGGACTTTTTAGAAATCTCTCAAATCAGCGTTTCCTTTCTGCATTTCCTTGCACGGCCCTAAAAAGTGCTACCTAGTATAATCCTTGGAAAAAGCAATGGCGCAATGAAAGTAAGATCGCAATTTCATGACAACCCACACCCACACCCCCATCCCGGTTCAATGGTCGGCTGTGTGCCTGCGTGGGGTCTCCCTATCCCATTTTGGAGGATCGACTATCTGTAAACGAGGGGGCCGCTCATCTGGGTTAGGCTGGTGCCCGCATGGTCTCCCCAGAATGTTGCGGTATATTATATGTGATCTGTGTCACAGTGCTGCAATAACAGCCCACTGGACTTGACGACATTTGTTGAAATACTCACAAGCCAAGAAGTCCACGCTGGCGGCGGTGCTGGGTGGCGGCGGTGCTGGGCGGCGGCGGTGCTGGGTGGCGGCGGTGCTGGGCGGCGGCGGTCCTGGGCGGCGGCGGTGCTGGGCGGCGGCGGTGCTGGGCGGCGGCGGTGCTGGGCGGCGGCGGTGCTGGGCGGCGGCGGTGCTGGGCGGCGGCGGTGCTGGGTGGCGGCGGTGCTGCAGCTTGCTCCCACGATGTTGCCTCGACGAAGACTCGGGTGGTTGTGGCTTGCAGCCGGCTAAGCGTGGGGTTTTTATTCGTTCTGTGGGGTCACGTGACTACACACAATAGATGGAACTATGCAGTGCCCCAGAACTTCACCCAGGATAATGGATGCAGGCACTGCAGTCCATTGTGAGTGGCCCAGAACCCCACCCAAGATTCAATTACTGTAGGCACTGCAGTCCATTGTGAGTGGTCGCTTTAACGGTGGTGCACGCTAACCAGTACCAATGACCACTGTGATTGGTCGAGAGATCGACTATTGCCAGAAGGTGCACATGTGTTCCTTTCACTTGGTAATACCCTTCTAGGCAAGCTCATAATGGCCATATGCCAACAGCTGCAATCATTACAGATTACAAAGAAGTACCAATGTGATTTGTCGAAAGTAGTGCGTGCAAGTAGTGTGCGCAGTGCACAGTGTAGTAATTTGCAGGAGTGCCACGTAATAGAGCCGGGATACATTCTGCGCAGGCGCCATACCACATAAAGGAGTGCACGGAGGTCACTGATGTGGGCGTGGACTGCAGCAGACGGCTGTGGGTTGAACGTTGGGCGCACGGATCTTGCAATACACGGTCACGTGATTTATCCATTCTGCTTGACACAAACCAATGCTCAATGGTGTCGTGCGTGTGATGCCGATTGTTGCTAGGGAATGGTTTGGGTGTGTTCACGTCATACCCAGTAATTCGTAGCCACAGCCGTATTGGACTGAGTATCATCGGGTAATTTGCACTAAAATAAAATAGAGGTTCAAGACGTATGATAGGAAAAATTTTATTATACCGCATGGGTTACCAGGGGGTACACAACTAAACAAACTCGGCGCTGATTACCATGGTAACCCTAACACGTTTTTCGCGAAAGTTAAAGTTATTGCATCAGGGAACAGCGCCACCGCGCGACCATGTGAACTGTCTTTATATTAAATTTACAAGAACCTAGCTGCCACAAAGGGTAGTGAAAGGAAGCGAACACTTAATTTCATGAATTCTTACAGATTACGATTCAAACTACATTTTCAAGGGTCATCACGATCACAGAGGAACGTGTGAGCTTGAACTCACAGGTTTTTTTCATTCAGTGATCCATCGTGGAAGTTTATTGTATTGCGAGTATTGCACCTGCAACAGCGCCACCGTGCGGCCGGGGAACTTATTTTATTGCATAAAGGGCGCCCTCTATTTTGTGAGGACCTTTTGTAACCGCGTGATCTGAAGGGCTTAGAATAGAGGGTTGCAGCGAAGTGAGTCGGTACAATCGTTGACAGACTTTCTGATCACACCTTCGATCCAAGGAAGAATGAAGTCCAAGAACTCTGTATAAATTATATCAAAAGACAATCCCATTAATATCCAAACCTCAAAATAATTCAAAACAAACGAATTAAATGACCCCAAAATAGCGCAGATTAAAATGACATCGGTTTCAATTTTTCGATTTCTTTATTGTGAATGAAGTTGGCTTTGTTAAAGCTTCAGTTATCAGTTATACATCATAATGAAATCCTTCATACACTCACTTGTTCCCTGTGGCCTACATTTTGTAGTATGATAATAAAGGGCGCCCTCTTTGAACTGGGAAAGGCAAAAAACAAAATGTTCAAAATCTTAACATTTCTTTCCGACCCTCCTAAGAGCAATCAAGCTGTAAAGCTCTTGGTCAAAGGGGCTTTTTATATCAACTGTTTGCATCAACTTGATAAATATTCATCAACAATTGAACTTATAACGTTCAAACAAACGTTTAAGATTCTGTATTAAAATTCCAAAATAAATTGCGATATATTATAATTTTCATAGCTTAGAACAGCTGTTGAAAGAAGGTACTTGTTTGGGCCAATTAAGCTTATTTAATTGAATGAAATTGATTACCATGTTAAGATGTAATCAAATTGTATTTCATAAATGCAAAGGTTTCATTAATCATAAACAAGTTACTCTGTGGTACACAAACATTTAATGTTTGATTGCTCAAAGTACTTCAGTTTTTCTTTTGCTTTTGAGATGATCATTTCAGAATATCCTCCCATCAATCTATGACCAAGTAGACTTTGTTTCTTCTATGCTTTGAGGGTGACAGTGTAAGAGTGCAATTGGTGGGAAAGAGTAGAGAGAAAGATGTGGGTGCCAAAAAAAGAAAGAGATAGGTCAATGAATGACTTGGCTGAGAGAAGATATGGGTGCAAAGATGGGAGAGAGAAGAAACAAAGTATGCGGTTGGAGGACGTAATTTGCATAAGCGTGGACTTTGTTCAACAGTAAAAGCTCGATAAGTCACTTTCTGATAACTCAAAACTCCTGTTAAGTCAAACAAGGATTCTACAAGTATTCCCGTCACTAGTAAAATAATGTTACAACTTCTCTTAACTCGAAACTCTGCTCAACACAAGATAAAGATGATCATGAAGTAAATAAAATCTCAAAAACTGTTGCAAACTGCTCACTTACTAAAATGACCTGCAATGCATCAATCTCAAAAGTTAGAGGGCCTGACGTTTTGATCCTAGCAGGACCTTTCTCAAGGACCTTTGAAAAAGGTCCAGCTAAGGCCGAAATGTCAGACTCTCTAACTTTGAAATGATGAGCCTGTTTACTTGAGATTCGACGAATCAAAACTTTCCTATATTTCCAAAAATACAATCAGAAACTCTTATTTTTCATTCATATTTCACTCTTATTTAAAGTAATTTAATGAAAAATATTTCATAATGATAATCTTAAGTTGCATCGTAGATCTCATTTTTTTTTAAATGGTCGGGGAATCTAATGGCTGCCGTCTAGTTAAAGTCTCTCCCCACTGTCTCTAAAGAGCCGATATCTGGCTGCACCAGGGTGTACATAAGTTGTCCATTCTGAGACAAAAGAAAAGTATGAAGAAATATCTTAGTCATTGTATTCATTAAAGATCTAAGTACAGGGTTACAGAGGAAAATTCGAAGAGGATGTAAGCCTGACTATAGTTTAGGTTTTAATCAGCATTCACGCAAAATGCCAAGTGGATATCAGTGAAATGTAAGTACCCATAGACACTACTGCTATGGTCATTGTTCTAGGACTGGGAAAGTACCAGAATTAGTACCAGAAAAAAGTACCAGATTTCATATGTAAATCTTGATACACATTCAGTTCAGAACCCACTGCATAGGGCTAGTCAGAAAATTGACAAAAAGAGTTCCAAAGCAGGCTACATGAAGCCTCTGGAGGAGTACGGAATGAGTAGATGACAAGTCATTCCTACAAGGCACAAACTCACCTCAATATGACCTCAGGAGCATCTTCAGTCACTGCAGTTTTCCTCACTCACAATTTCCACAAACCAGCCTCTTCCTGGGCCCTTCTCAGAATCCTGGCTGCACCACTGACTAGGAAGGAATTAAGACAAGGAATGACAGCATGGTAAATGTGAGGCAATCAAGGGGGTAGGGCATGACAACATTCTGAAATAAGAGTTACTTTAGAACTTGAGAGACTGTTTAGACTGGGACCTACCTCTAGTTATCAGTCTGATCTGCGATGGTGAGCTCCTTAAACACATCCAGTACGTGCTGTCATCAATCATGCACAATAACAAAGAAATGAAAGAAATAATTCTTTCAGGTTGCAAAAACTGACAAAACTCATGGAGAATAATCCCTTTAACTCAGAATTGCAAACTCAGTAGCAAACGCAAAGGTCAAAGCAATTGATTCTCATCTGACTGTCTAATTTTTTTATTTGCAACATAATATGTGGGTGACATTTTCTTCCTAAATTTGTGGGCGTTGAGTTAAGCCCTTCCTCAAAACCTTTCTTGAGACATAGAGCTTACCTTTGCTATTGTTGTACTGACTCTTCCTCTGAGCTATCCAACCCCTAGATGGCGGCCTTTCCAAATAGTCGATGGAGGGCAGTTTCGTTTGGAGGGTTGCCATCACAGGAGTCGACAGACAGCAGTTTCGTTTGGAGGGTGGCCGTTGCAGGAGTCAACAGAAGGCAGTTTTGTTTGGAGGGTTGCCGTTGTAAGAGTCGATAGAAGGCAGTTTCGTTTGGAGGGTGGCCGTCACAGGAGTCGACGGATGACAGTTCCTTTTGGAGGGTGTCCGTTGCAAGAGTCGATGGACGACAGTTTCGATTGGAGGGTTGCCGTGGCAAGAGTTGACACACGACAGTTTCGTTTGGAGAGTGGCCGTTGCAGGAGTCAACAGAAGGCAGTTTCGTTTGGAGGGTGGCCGTCGCAGGAGTCGACAGACGACAGTTTCGTTTGGAAGGTTGCCGTCGCAAAAGTCAACTGAAGTAATTTTGTTTGGAGGGTTGCCATCGCAGGAGTCGACAGAGGGCAGTGTCTTTTGGAGGGATGCCGTCGCAGGAGTCGACGGAAGGCAGTTTCGTTTGGAGGGTTGCTGTTGCAGGAGTTGACGGACGACAGTTTCGTTTGGAGGGTTGCCGTCGCAGAAGTCGACGGAAGGCAGTTTCATTTGGAGGGTGACCGTCGCAGGAGTTAACAGAAGGGAGTGTCGTTCAGAGGGTTACCGTCGCAGGAGTCGACGGATGACAGTTTCGTTTGGAGGGTTGCCGTCGCAGAAGTAAACGGATGACAGTTTTGTTTGGAGGGTTGCCGTAGCAGGAGTCGACGGAGGGCAGTTTTGTTTGGAGGGTTGCCGTGGCAGGAATCGACAAAAAGCAGTTTCGTTTGGAGGGTTGCCGTCGGAGGAGTCGACGGACGACAGTTTCGTTTGGAGGGTTGCCGTCGCAGGAGTTAACAGAAGGCAGTTTTGTTTGGAGGGTTGCCGTCGCAGGAGTCGAAAGAAGGCAGTGTCGTTTGGAGGGTTGCCGTCGCAGGAGTCGACGGAAGGCAGTTTCGTTTGGAGGGTTGCTGTTGCAGGAGTTGACAGACGACAGTTTCATTTGGAGGGTTACCGTCGCAGGAGTCGACGGAAGGCAGTTTCGTTTGGAGGGTGGCCGTTGCAGGAGTCGGCAGAAGGCAGTTTCGTTTGGAGGGTGGCCGTTGCAGGAGTCAACAGAAGGCAGTTTTGTTTGGAGGGTTGTCATCGCAGAAACCGACGGAGGGCAGTTTCATTTGGAGGGTTGCCGTCGCAGGAGTAGACGGAAGGCAGTTTCGTTTGGAGGGTTGCTGTTGCAGGAGTTGACGGACGACAGTTTCGTTTGGAGGGTTGCCGTCGCAGGGGTCGACGGACAACAGTTTCCTTTGGAGGGTTGCCATCACAGGAGTCGACGGAAGACAGTTTCCTTTGGAGGGTTGCCGTCGCAGGAGTCGACGGACGACAGTTTCGTTTGGACGGTTGCCGTCACAGGAGTCGACGGATGACAGTTTCGTTTAAAGGGTTGCCGTTGCAGGAGTCGACGGACAACAGTGTCGTTTGGAGGGTTGCAGTCGCAGGAGTTGAAAGAAAGCAGTTTCGTTTGGAGGGTTGCCGTCGAAGGAGTTGATGGACGACAGTTTCGTTTAGAGGGTTGCCATCGCAGGAGTCAACAGACGACAGTTTCGTTTGGAAGGTTGCAATCTCAGGAGTCAACGGAAGTCAGTTTTGTTTGGAGGGTTGCCATCGCAGAAACCGACGGAGGGCAGTTTCATTTCGAGGGTTGCCGTCCCAGGAGTAGACGGAAGGCAGTTTCGTTTGGAGGGTTGCTGTTGCAGGAGTTGACGGACAACAGTTCTGTTTGGAGGGTTGCCGTCGCAGGAGTCGACGGAAGGCAGTTTCGTTTTGAGGGTTGCCGTTGCAAGAGTCGCCAGAGTGCAGTTTCGTTTGGAGGGTGGCCGTCGCAGGAGTTGACAGACGACAGTTTCGTTTGTAGGGTTGCTGTGGCAGGAGTCGATGGACGACAGTTTCGTTTAGAGGGTTACCGTCGGAGGATTCGACGGACGACAGTTTCGTTTGTAGGGTTGCCATCGCAGGAGTCGACTGACGACAGTTTCGATTCGAGGGTTTCCATCGCAAGAGTCGACGGACGACAGTTTCGTTTGGAGGGTTGCCGTCAAAGGAGTCGACGGATGACAGTTTTGTTTAAAGGGTTGCCGTAGCAGGAGTCGACGGACAACAGTTTCATTTGGAGGGTTGTCGTCGCAGGAGTCGACGGACGACAGTTTTGTTTAAAGGGTTGCCGTTGCAGGAGTCGACAAAAGGCAGTTTTGTTTGGAGGGTGGCCGTCGCAGGAGTTAACAGAAGGCAGTTTTGTTTGGAGGGTTGCCGTCGCAGGAGTTAACAGAAGGCAGTTTCGTTTGGAGGGTTGCCGTCGCAGGAGTCGACGGAAAGCAGTTTCTTTTCGAGGGTTGCCGTTGCAGGAGTTGACTGATGACAGTTTCGTTTAAAGGGTTGCCGTCGCAGGAGTTGACGGACGACAGTTTCGTTTAGAGGGTTGCCATCAGAGGAGTAGACGGAAGTCAGTTTCGTTTGGAGGGTTGCCGTCGCAGGAGTCGACGGACAACAGTTTCCTTTGGAGGGTTGCCATCACAGGAGTCGACGGAAGACAGTTTCCTTTGGAGAGTTGCCGTCGCAGGAGTCGACGGACGACAGTTTCGTTTGGACGGTTGCCGTCACAGGAGTCGACGGATGACAGTTTCGTTTAAAGGGTTGCCGTTGCAGGAGTCGACGGACAACAGTGTCGTTTGGAGGTTTGCAGTCGCAGGAGTTGACAGAAAGCAGTTTCGTTTGGAGGGTTGCCGTCGCAGGAGTTGATGGACGACAGTTTCGTTTAGAGGGTTGCCATCGCAGGAGTCAACAGACGACAGTTTCGTTTGGAAGGTTGCAATCTCAGGAGTCAACGGAAGTCAGTTTTGTTTGGAGGGTTGCCATCGCAGAAACCGACGGAGGGCAGTTTCCTTTGGAGGGTTGCCGTCGCAAGAGTAGAAGGAAGGGAGTTTCGTTTGGAGGGTTGCTGTTGCAGGAGTTGACGGACGACAGTTTTGTTTGGAGGGTTGCCGTCGCAGGAGTCGACAGAAGGCAGTGTCGTTTAGAGGGTTGCCGTCGCAGGAGTTGACAGAAAGCAGTTTCGTTTGGAGGGTTGCCGTCGCAGGAGTCAACGGATGACAGTTTTGTTTTGAGGGTGGCCGTTGAAAGAGTTGACACATCACAGTTTCGTTTGGAGGGTTGCTGTCGCAGGAGTCGACAGAAAGCAGTTTCGTTTGGAGGGTTGCCGTCGCAGGAGTTGATGGACGACAGTTTCGTTTAGAGGGTTGCCGTCGCAGGAGTCGACGGACGTCAGTTTTGTTTGGAGGGGTGCCATTGCGTTTGGAGGGTTGCCGTCGCAGGAGTCAACAGACGACAGTTTCGTTTGGAAGGTTGCCATCGCAGGAGTCAACAGACGACAGTTTCGTTTGGAAGGTTGCTGTGGCAGGAGTCGATGGACGACAGTTTCGTTTGGAGGGTTGCCGTTGGAGGAGTCGACGGACGACAGTTTCGTTTGTAGGGTTGCCGTCGCAGGAGTCGACTGACGACAGTTTCGTTTGTAGGGTTGCTGTGGCAGGAGTCGATGGACGACAGTTTTGTTTGGAGGGTTGCCGTCGCAGGAGTCGATGGATGGCAGTTTCATTTGGAGGGTTGCCGTAGCAGGAGTCGACGGACAACAGTTTTGTTTGGAGGGTTCCCGTCGCAGGAGTCGACGGACAACAGTTTCCTTTGGAGGGTTGCCATCACAGGAGTCGACGGGCGATAGTCTCGTTTGGACGGTTGCCGTCACAGGAGTCGACGGATGACAGTTTCGTTTAAAGGGTTGCCGTTGCAGGAGTCGACGGACAACAGTTTCATTTGGAGGGTTGTCGTCGCAGGAGTCGACGGACGACAGTTTTGTTTAAAGGGTTGCCGTTGCAGGAGTCGACAGAAGGCATTTTTGTTTGGAGGGTGGCCGTCGCAGGAGTTAACAGAAGGCAGTTTTGTTTTGAGGGTTGCCGTCGCAGGAGTCGACGGAAAGCAGTTTCTTTTCGAGGGTTGCCGTTGCAGGAGTTGACTGATGACAGTTTCGTTTAAAGGGTTACCGTCGCAGGAGTTGACGGACGACAGTTTCGTTTAGAGGGTTGCCATCAGAGGAGTCGACGGAAGTCAGTTTCGTTTGTAGGGTTGCCGTCGCAGGAGTCGATGGATGGCAGTTTCATTTGGAGGGTTGCCATCACAGGAGTCGACGGAAGACAGTTTCCTTTGGAGGGTTGCCGTCGCAGGAGTCGACGGACGACAGTTTCGTTTGGACGGTTGCCGTCACAGGAGTCGACAGAAAGCAGTTTCGTTTGGAGGGTTGCCGTCGAAGGAGTTGATGGACGACAGTTTCGTTTAGAGGGTTGGCATCGCAGGAGTCAACAGACGACAGTTTCGTTTGGAAGGTTGCCATCTCAGGAGTCAACGGAAGTCAGTTTTGTTTGGAGGGTTGCCATCGCAGAAGTAGACGGAGGGCAGTTTCCTTTGGAGGGTTGCCGTCGCAAGAGTAGAAGGAAGGGAGTTTCGTTTGGAGGGTTGCTGTTGCAGGAGTTGACGGACGACAGTTTTGTTTGGAGGGTTGCCGTCGCAGGAGTCGACAGAAGGCAGTGTCGTTTAGAGGGTTGCCGTCGCAGGAGTTGACAGAAAGCAGTTTCGTTTGGAGGGTTGCCGTCGCAGGAGTCAACGGATGACAGTTTTGTTTTGAGGGTGGCCGTTGAAAGAGTTGACACATCACAGTTTCGTTTGGAGGGTTGCTGTCGCAGGAGTCGACAGAAAGCAGTTTCGTTTGGAGGGTTGCCGTCGCAGGAGTTGATGGACGACAGTTTCGTTTAGAGGGTTGCCGTCGCAGGAGTCGAAGGACGTCAGTTTTGTTTGGAGGGGTGCCATTGCGTTTGGAGGGTTGCCGTCGCAGGAGTCAACAGACGACAGTTTCGTTTGGAAGGTTGCCATCGCAGGAGTCGATGGACGACAGTTTCGTTTGGAGGGTTGCCGTTGGAGGAGTCGACGGACGACAGTTTCGTTTGTAGGGTTGCCGTCGCAGGAGTCGACTGACGACAGTTTCGTTTGTAGGGTTGCTGTGGCAGGAGTCGATGGACGACAGTTTTGTTTGGAGGGTTGCCGTCGCAGGAGTCGATGGATGGCAGTTTCATTTGGAGGGTTGCCGTAGCAGGAGTCGACGGACAACAGTTTTGTTTGGAGGGTTCCCGTCGCAGGAGTCGACGGACAACAGTTTCCTTTGGAGGGTTGCCATCACAGGAGTCGACGGGCGATAGTCTCGTTTGGACGGTTGCCGTCACAGGAGTCGACGGATGACAGTTTCGTTTAAAGGGTTGCCGTTGCAGGAGTCGACGGACAACAGTTTCATTTGGAGGGTTGTCGTCGCAGGAGTCGACGGACGACAGTTTTGTTTAAAGGGTTGCCGTTGCAGGAGTCGACAGAAGGCATTTTTGTTTGGAGGGTGGCCGTCGCAGGAGTTAACAGAAGGCAGTTTTGTTTTGAGGGTTGCCGTCGCAGGAGTCGACGGAAAGCAGTTTCTTTTCGAGGGTTGCCGTTGCAGGAGTTGACTGATGATAGTTTCGTTTAAAGGGTTGCCGTCGCAGGAGTTGACGGACGACAGTTTCGTTTAGAGGGTTGCCATCAGAGGAGTCGACGGAAGTCAGTTTCGTTTGTAGGGTTGCCGTCGCAGGAGTCGATGGATGGCAGTTTCATTTGGAGGGTTGCCATCACAGGAGTCGACGGAAGACAGTTTCCTTTGGAGGGTTGCCGTCGCAGGAGTCGACGGACGACAGTTTCGTTTGGACGGTTGCCGTCACAGGAGTCGACAGAAAGCAGTTTCGTTTGGAGGGTTGCCGTCGAAGGAGTTGATGGACGACAGTTTCGTTTAGAGGGTTGCCATCGCAGGAGTCAACAGACGACAGTTTCGTTTGGAAGGTTGCCATCTCAGGAGTCAACGGAAGTCAGTTTTGTTTGGAGGGTTGCCATCGCAGAAGTCGACGGAGGGCAGTTTCCTTTGGAGGGTTGCCGTCTCAGGAGTAGAAGGAAGGCAGTTTCGTTTGGAGGGTTGCTGTTGCAGGAGTTGACGGACGACAGTTTTGTTTGGAGGGTTGCCGTCGCAGGAGTCGACAGAAGGCAGTGTCGTTTAGAGGGTTGCCGTCGCAGGAGTTGACAGAAAGCAGTTTCGTTTGGAGGGTTGCCGTCGCAGGAGTCAACGGATGACAGTTTTGTTTTGAGGGTGGCCGTTGAAAGAGTTGACACACCACAGTTTCGTTTGGAGGGTTGCTGTCGCAGGAGTCGACAGAAAGCAGTTTCGTTTGGAGGGTTGACGTCGCAGGAGTTGATGGACGACAGTTTCGTTTAGAGGGTTACCGTCACAGGAGTCGACGGACGTCAGTTTTGTTTGGAGGGGTGCCATTGCGTTTGGAGGGTTGCCGTCGCAGGAGTCAACAGACGACAGTTTCGTTTGGAAGGTTGCCATCTCAAGAGTCAACAGACGACAGTTTCGTTTGGAAGGTTGCCATCTCAGGAGTCAACAGACGACAGTTTCGTTTGGAGGGTTGTCGTCGCAGGAGTCGACGGACAACAGTTTCCTTTGGAGGGTTGCCATCACAGGAGTCGACGGAAGACAGTTTCCTTTGGAGGGTTGCCATCACAGGAGTCGACGGGCGATAGTCTCGTTTGGACGGTTGCCGTCACAGGAGTCGACGGATGACAGTTTCGTTTAAAGGGTTGCCGTTGCAGGAGTCGACGGACAACAGTTTCATTTGGAGGGTTGTCGTCGCAGGAGTCGACGGACGACAGTTTTGTTTAAAGGGTTGCCGTTGCAGGAGTCGACAGAAGGCATTTTTGTTTGGAGGGTGGCCGTCGCAGGAGTTAACAGAAGGCAGTTTTGTTTTGAGGGTTGCCGTCGCAGGAGTCGACGGAAAGCAGTTTCTTTTCGAGGGTTGCCGTTGCAGGAGTTGACTGATGACAGTTTCGTTTAAAGGGTTGCCGTCGCAGGAGTTGACGGACGACAGTTTCGTTTAGAGGGTTGCCATCAGAGGAGTCGACGGAAGTCAGTTTCGTTTGTAGGGTTGCCGTCGCAGGAGTCGATGGATGGCAGTTTCATTTGGAGGGTTGCCATCACAGGAGTCGACGGGAGACAGTTTCCTTTGGAGGGTTGCCGTCGCAGGAGTCGACGGACGACAGTTTCGTTTGGACGGTTGCCGTCACAGGAGTCGACTGACGACAGTTTCGTTTGTAGGGTTGCTGTGGCAGGAGTCGATGGACGACAGTTTTGTTTGGAGGGTTGCCGTCGCAGGAGTCGATGGATGGCAGTTTCATTTGGAGGGTTGCCGTAGCAGGAGTCGACGGACAACAGTTTTGTTTGGAGGGTTCCCGTCGCAGGAGTCGACGGACAACAGTTTCCTTTGGAGGGTTGCCATCACAGGAGTCGACGGGCGATAGTCTCGTTTGGACGGTTGCCGTCACAGGAGTCGACGGATGACAGTTTCGTTTAAAGGGTTGCCGTTGCAGGAGTCGACGGACAACAGTTTCATTTGGAGGGTGGCCGTCGCAGGAGTCGACGGACGACAGTTTTGTTTAAAGGGTTGCCGTTGCAGGAGTCGACAGAAGGCATTTTTGTTTGGAGGGTGGCCGTCGCAGGAGTTAACAGAAGGCAGTTTTGTTTTGAGGGTTGCCGTCGCAGGAGTCGACGGAAAGCAGTTTCTTTTCGAGGGTTGCCGTTGCAGGAGTTGACTGATGACAGTTTCGTTTAAAGGGTTGCCGTCGCAGGAGTTGACGGACGACAGTTTCGTTTAGAGGGTTGCCATCAGAGGAGTCGACGGACGTCAGTTTTGTTTGGAGGGGTGCCATTGCGTTTGGAGGGTTGCCGTCGCAGGAGTCAACAGACGACAGTTTCGTTTGGAAGGTTGCCATCTCAAGAGTCAACAGACGACAGTTTCGTTTGGAAGGTTGCCATCTCAGGAGTCAACAGACGACAGTTTCGTTTGGAGGGTTGTCGTCGCAGGAGTCGACGGACAACAGTTTCCTTTGGAGGGTTGCCATCACAGGAGTCGACGGAAGACAGTTTCCTTTGGAGGGTTGCCATCACAGGAGTCGACGGGCGATAGTCTCGTTTGGACGGTTGCCGTCACAGGAGTCGACGGATGACAGTTTCGTTTAAAGGGTTGCCGTTGCAGGAGTCGACGGACAACAGTTTCATTTGGAGGGTTGTCGTCGCAGGAGTCGACGGACGACAGTTTTGTTTAAAGGGTTGCCGTTGCAGGAGTCGACAGAAGGCATTTTTGTTTGGAGGGTGGCCGTCGCAGGAGTTAACAGAAGGCAGTTTTGTTTTGAGGGTTGCCGTCGCAGGAGTCGACGGAAAGCAGTTTCTTTTCGAGGGTTGCCGTTGCAGGAGTTGACTGATGACAGTTTCGTTTAAAGGGTTGCCGTCGCAGGAGTTGACGGACGACAGTTTCGTTTAGAGGGTTGCCATCAGAGGAGTCGACGGAAGTCAGTTTCGTTTGTAGGGTTGCCGTCGCAGGAGTCGATGGATGGCAGTTTCATTTGGAGGGTTGCCATCACAGGAGTCGACGGGAGACAGTTTCCTTTGGAGGGTTGCCGTCGCAGGAGTCGACGGACGACAGTTTCGTTTGGACGGTTGCCGTCACAGGAGTCGACTGACGACAGTTTCGTTTGTAGGGTTGCTGTGGCAGGAGTCGATGGACGACAGTTTTGTTTGGAGGGTTGCCGTCGCAGGAGTCGATGGATGGCAGTTTCATTTGGAGGGTTGCCGTAGCAGGAGTCGACGGACAACAGTTTTGTTTAAAGGGTTGCCGTTGCAGGAGTCGACAGAAGGCATTTTTGTTTGGAGGGTGGCCGTCGCAGGAGTTAACAGAAGGCAGTTTTGTTTTGAGGGTTGCCGTCGCAGGAGTTGACGGAAAGCAGTTTCTTTTCGAGGGTTGCCGTTGCAGGAGTTGACTGATGACAGTTTCGTTTAAAGGGTTGCCGTCGCAGGAGTTGACGGACGACAGTTTCGTTTAGAGGGTTGCCATCAGAGGAGTCGACGGACGTCAGTTTTGTTTGGAGGGGTGCCATTGCGTTTGGAGGGTTGCCGTCGCAGGAGTCAACAGACGACAGTTTCGTTTGGAAGGTTGCCATCTCAAGAGTCAACAGACGACAGTTTCGTTTGGAAGGTTGCCATCTCAGGAGTCAACAGACGACAGTTTCGTTTGGAGGGTTGTCGTCGCAGGAGTCGACGGACAACAGTTTCCTTTGGAGGGTTGCCATCACAGGAGTCGACGGAAGACAGTTTCCTTTGGAGGGTTGCCATCACAGGAGTCGACGGGCGATAGTCTCGTTTGGACGGTTGCCGTCACAGGAGTCGACGGATGACAGTTTCGTTTAAAGGGTTGCCGTTGCAGGAGTCGACGGACAACAGTTTCATTTGGAGGGTTGTCGTCGCAGGAGTCGACGGACGACAGTTTTGTTTAAAGGGTTGCCGTTGCAGGAGTCGACAGAAGGCATTTTTGTTTGGAGGGTGGCCGTCGCAGGAGTTAACAAAAGGCAGTTTTGTTTTGAGGGTTGCCGTCGCAGGAGTCGACGGAAAGCAGTTTCTTTTCGAGGGTTGCCGTTGCAGGAGTTGACTGATGACAGTTTCGTTTAAAGGGTTGCCGTCGCAGGAGTTGACGGACGACAGTTTCGTTTAGAGGGTTGCCATCAGAGGAGTCGACGGAAGTCAGTTTCGTTTGTAGGGTTGCCGTCGCAGGAGTCGATGGATGGCAGTTTCATTTGGAGGGTTGCCATCACAGGAGTCGACGGGAGACAGTTTCCTTTGGAGGGTTGCCGTCGCAGGAGTCGACGGACGACAGTTTCGTTTGGACGGTTGCCGTCACAGGAGTCGACTGACGACAGTTTCGTTTGTAGGGTTGCTGTGGCAGGAGTCGATGGACGACAGTTTTGTTTGGAGGGTTGCCGTCGCAGGAGTCGATGGATGGCAGTTTCATTTGGAGGGTTGCCGTAGCAGGAGTCGACGGACAACAGTTTTGTTTGGAGGGTTCCCGTCGCAGGAGTCGACGGACAACAGTTTCCTTTGGAGGGTTGCCATCACAGGAGTCGACGGGCGATAGTCTCGTTTGGACGGTTGCCGTCACAGGAGTCGACGGATGACAGTTTCGTTTAAAGGGTTGCCGTTGCAGGAGTCGACGGACAACAGTTTCATTTGGAGGGTGGCCGTCGCAGGAGTCGACGGACGACAGTTTTGTTTAAAGGGTTGCCGTTGCAGGAGTCGACAGAAGGCATTTTTGTTTGGAGGGTGGCCGTCGCAGGAGTTAACAGAAGGCAGTTTTGTTTTGAGGGTTGCCGTCGCAGGAGTTGACGGAAAGCAGTTTCTTTTCGAGGGTTGCCGTTGCAGGAGTTGACTGATGACAGTTTCGTTTAAAGGGTTGCCGTCGCAGGAGTTGACGGACGACAGTTTCGTTTAGAGGGTTGCCATCAGAGGAGTCGACGGACGTCAGTTTTGTTTGGAGGGGTGCCATTGCGTTTGGAGGGTTGCCGTCGCAGGAGTCAACAGACGACAGTTTCGTTTGGAAGGTTGCCATCTCAAGAGTCAACAGACGACAGTTTCGTTTGGAAGGTTGCCATCTCAGGAGTCAACAGACGACAGTTTCGTTTGGAGGGTTGTCGTCGCAGGAGTCGACGGACAACAGTTTCCTTTGGAGGGTTGCCATCACAGGAGTCGACGGAAGACAGTTTCCTTTGGAGGGTTGCCATCACAGGAGTCGACGGGCGATAGTCTCGTTTGGACGGTTGCCGTCACAGGAGTCGACGGATGACAGTTTCGTTTAAAGGGTTGCCGTTGCAGGAGTCGACGGACAACAGTTTCATTTGGAGGGTTGTCGTCGCAGGAGTCGACGGACGACAGTTTTGTTTAAAGGGTTGCCGTTGCAGGAGTCGACAGAAGGCATTTTTGTTTGGAGGGTGGCCGTCGCAGGAGTTAACAGAAGGCAGTTTTGTTTTGAGGGTTGCCGTCGCAGGAGTCGACGGAAAGCAGTTTCTTTTCGAGGGTTGCCGTTGCAGGAGTTGACTGATGACAGTTTCGTTTAAAGGGTTGCCGTCGCAGGAGTTGACGGACGACAGTTTTGTTTAGAGGGTTGCCATCAGAGGAGTCGACGGAAGTCAGTTTCGTTTGTAGGGTTGCCGTCGCAGGAGTCGATGGATGGCAGTTTTATTTGGAGGGTTGCCATCACAGGAGTCGACGGGAGACAGTTTCCTTTGGAGGGTTGCCGTCGCAGGAGTCGACGGACGACAGTTTCGTTTGGACGGTTGCCGTCACAGGAGTCGACTGACGACAGTTTCGTTTGTAGGGTTGCTGTGGCAGGAGTCGATGGACGACAGTTTTGTTTGGAGGGTTGCCGTCGCAGGAGTCGATGGATGGCAGTTTCATTTGGAGGGTTGCCGTAGCAGGAGTCGACGGACAACAGTTTTGTTTAAAGGGTTGCCGTTGCAGGAGTCGACAGAAGGCATTTTTGTTTGGAGGGTGGCCGTCGCAGGAGTTAACAGAAGGCAGTTTTGTTTTGAGGGTTGCCGTCGCAGGAGTTGACGGAAAGCAGTTTCTTTTCGAGGGTTGCCGTTGCAGGAGTTGACTGATGACAGTTTCGTTTAAAGGGTTGCCGTCGCAGGAGTTGACGGACGACAGTTTCGTTTAGAGGGTTGCCATCAGAGGAGTCGACGGACGTCAGTTTTGTTTGGAGGGGTGCCATTGCGTTTGGAGGGTTGCCGTCGCAGGAGTCAACAGACGACAGTTTCGTTTGGAAGGTTGCCATCTCAAGAGTCAACAGACGACAGTTTCGTTTGGAAGGTTGCCATCTCAGGAGTCAACAGACGACAGTTTCGTTTGGAGGGTTGTCGTCGCAGGAGTCGACGGACAACAGTTTCCTTTGGAGGGTTGCCATCACAGGAGTCGACGGAAGACAGTTTCCTTTGGAGGGTTGCCATCACAGGAGTCGACGGGCGATAGTCTCGTTTGGACGGTTGCCGTCACAGGAGTCGACGGATGACAGTTTCGTTTAAAGGGTTGCCGTTGCAGGAGTCGACGGACAACAGTTTCATTTGGAGGGTTGTCGTCGCAGGAGTCGACGGACGACAGTTTTGTTTAAAGGGTTGCCGTTGCAGGAGTCGACAGAAGGCATTTTTGTTTGGAGGGTGGCCGTCGCAGGAGTTAACAGAAGGCAGTTTTGTTTTGAGGGTTGCCGTCGCAGGAGTCGACGGAAAGCAGTTTCTTTTCGAGGGTTGCCGTTGCAGGAGTTGACTGATGACAGTTTCGTTTAAAGGGTTGCCGTCGCAGGAGTTGACGGACGACAGTTTCGTTTAGAGGGTTGCCATCAGAGGAGTCGACGGAAGTCAGTTTCGTTTGTAGGGTTGCCGTCGCAGGAGTCGATGGATGGCAGTTTCATTTGGAGGGTTGCCATCACAGGAGTCGACGGGAGACAGTTTCCTTTGGAGGGTTGCCGTCGCAGGAGTCGACGGACGACAGTTTCGTTTGGACGGTTGCCGTCACAGGAGTCGACTGACGACAGTTTCGTTTGTAGGGTTGCTGTGGCAGGAGTCGATTGACGACAGTTTTGTTTGGAGGGTTGCCGTCGCAGGAGTCGATGGATGGCAGTTTCATTTGGAGGGTTGCCGTAGCAGGAGTCGACGGACAACAGTTTTGTTTGGAGGGTTCCCGTCGCAGGAGTCGACGGACAACAGTTTCCTTTGGAGGGTTGCCATCACAGGAGTCGACGGGCGATAGTCTCGTTTGGACGGTTGCCGTCACAGGAGTCGACGGATGACAGTTTCGTTTAAAGGGTTGCCGTTGCAGGAGTCGACGGACAACAGTTTCATTTGGAGGGTGGCCGTCGCAGGAGTCGACGGACGACAGTTTTGTTTAAAGGGTTGCCGTTGCAGGAGTCGACAGAAGGTATTTTTGTTTGGAGGGTGGCCGTCGCAGGAGTTAACAGAAGGCAGTTTTGTTTTGAGGGTTGCCGTCGCAGGAGTTAACAGAAGGCAGTTTTGTTTTGAGGGTTGCCGTCGCAGGAGTCGACGGAAAGCAGTTTCTTTTCGAGGGTTGCCGTTGCAGGAGTTGACTGATGACAGTTTCGTTTAAAGGGTTGCCGTCGCAGGAGTTGACGGACGACAGTTTCGTTTAGAGGGTTGCCATCAGAGGAGTCGACGGAAGTCAGTTTCGTTTGTAGGGTTGCCGTCGCAGGAGTCGATGGATGGCAGTTTCATTTGGAGGGTTGCCATCACAGGAGTCGACGGAAGACAGTTTCCTTTGGAGGGTTGCCGTCGCAGGAGTCGACGGACGACAGTTTCGTTTGGACGGTTGCCGTCACAGGAGTCGACAGAAAGCAGTTTCGTTTGGAGGGTTGCCGTCGAAGGAGTTGATGGACGACAGTTTCGTTTAGAGGGTTGCCATCGCAGGAGTCAACAGACGACAGTTTCGTTTGGAAGGTTGCCATCTCAGGAGTCGACGGAAGTCAGTTTTGTTTGGAGGGTTGCCATCGCAGAAGACGACGGAGGGCAGTTTCCTTTGGAGGGTTGCCGTCTCAGGAGTAGAAGGAAGGCAGTTTCGTTTGGAGGGTTGCTGTTGCAGGAGTTGACGGACGACAGTTTTGTTTGGAGGGTTGCCGTCGCAGGAGTCGACAGAAGGCAGTGTCGTTTAGAGGGTTGCCGTCGCAGGAGTTGACAGAAAGCAGTTTCGTTTGGAGGGTTGCCGTCGCAGGAGTCAACGGATGACAGTTTTGTTTTGAGGGTGGCCGTTGAAAGAGTTGACACACCACAGTATCGTTTGGAGGGTTGCTGTCGCAGGAGTCGACAGAAAGCAGTTTCGTTTGGAGGGTTGCCGTCGCAGGAGTTGATGGACGACAGTTTCGTTTAGAGGGTTACCGTCACAGGAGTCGACGGACGTCAGTTTTGTTTGGAGGGGTGCCATTGCGTTTGGAGGGTTGCCGTCGCAGGAGTCAACAGACGACAGTTTCGTTTGGAAGGTTGCCATCTCAAGAGTCAACAGACGACAGTTTCGTTTGGAAGGTTGCCATCTCAGGAGTCAACAGACGACAGTTTCGTTTGGAGGGTTGTCGTCGCAGGAGTCGACGGACAACAGTTTCCTTTGGAGGGTTGCCATCACAGGAGTCGACGGAAGACAGTTTCCTTTGGAGGGTTGCCATCACAGGAGTCGACGGGCGATAGTCTCGTTTGGACGGTTGCCGTCACAGGAGTCGACGGATGACAGTTTCGTTTAAAGGGTTGCCGTTGCAGGAGTCGACGGACAACAGTTTCATTTGGAGGGTTGTCGTCGCAGGAGTCGACGGACGACAGTTTTGTTTAAAGGGTTGCCGTTGCAGGAGTCGACAGAAGGCATTTTTTTTTGTAGGGTGGCCGTCGCAGGAGTTAACAGAAGGCAGTTTTGTTTTGAGGGTTGCCGTCGCAGGAGTCGACGGACGACAGTTTCGTTTGGACGGTTGCCTTCACAGGAGTCGACGGATGACAGTTTCGTTTAAAGGGTTGCCGTCACAGGAGTCGACGGATGACAGTTTCGTTTAAAGGGTTGCCGTTGCAGGAGTCGACGGACAACAGTGTCGTTTGGAGGGTTGCAGTCGCAGGAGTTGACAGAAAGCAGTTTCGTTTGGAGGGTTGCCGTCGAAGGAGTTGATGGACGACAGTTTCGTTTAGAGGGTTGCCATCGCAGGAGTCAACAGACGACAGTTTCGTTTGGAAGGTTGCCATCTCAGGAGTCAACGGAAGTCAGTTTTGTTTGGAGGGTTGCCATCGCAGAAGTCGACGGAGGGCAGTTTCCTTTGGAGGGTTGCCGTCGCAGGAGTAGAAGGAAGGCAGTTTCGTTTGGAGGGTTGCTGTTGCAGGAGTTGACGGACGACAGTTTTGTTTGGAGGGTTGCCGTCGCAGGAGTCGACAGAAGGCAGTGTCGTTTAGAGGGTTGCCGTCGCAGGAGTTGACAGAAAGCAGTTTCGTTTGGAGGGTTGCCGTCGCAGGAGTCAACGGATGACAGTTTTGTTTTGAGGGTGGCCGTTGAAAGAGTTGACACACCACAGTTTCGTTAGGAGGGTTGCTGTCGCAGGAGTCGACAGAAAGCAGTTTCGTTTGGAGGGTTGCCGTCGCAGGAGTTGATGGACGACAGTTTCGTTTAGAGGGTTGCCGTCACAGGAGTCGACGGACGTCAGTTTTGTTTGGAGGGGTGCCATTGCGTTTGGAGGGTTGCCGTCGCAGGAGTCAACAGACGACAGTTTCGTTTGGAAGGTTGCCATCTCAAGAGTCAACAGACGACAGTTTCGTTTGGAAGGTTGCCATCTCAGGAGTCAACAGACGACAGTTTCGTTTGGAAGGTTGCTGTGGCAGGAGTCGATGGACGACAGTTTCGTTTGGAGGGTTGCCGTCGGAGGAGTCGACGGACGACAGTTTCGTTTGTAGGGTTGCCGTCGCAGGAGTCGACTGACGACAGTTTCGTTTGTAGGGTTGCTGTGGCAGGAGTCGATGGACGACAGTTTTGTTTGGAGGGTTGCCGTCGGAGGAGTCGACGGACGACAGTTTTGTTTGTAGGGTTGCCGTCGCAGGAGTCGACTGACGACAGTTTCGTTTCGAGTGTTTCCATCGCAAGAGTCGACGGACGACAGTTCCGTTTGGAGGGTTGCCGTCAAAGGAGTCGACGGATGACAGTTTTGTTTAAAGGGTTGCCGTTGCAAGAGTCGACAGAAGGCAGTTTTGTTAGGAGGGTGGCCGTCGCAGGAGTTAACAGAAGGCAGTTTTGTTTGGACGGTTGCCGTCGCAGGAGTTAACAGAAGGCAGTTTTGTTTGGAGGGTTGCCGTCGCAGGAGTCGACGGAAAGCAGTTTCTTTTCGAGGGTTGCCGTTGCAGGAGTTGACTGATGACAGTTTCGTTTGGAGGGTTGCCATCAGAGGAGTCGACGGAAGTCAGTTTTGTTTGGAGGGTTGCCATCGCAGAAACCGACGGATGGCAGTTTCATTTGGAGGGTTGCCGTCGCAGGAGTAGACGGAAGGCAGTTTCGTTTAGAGGGTTGCTGTTGCAGGAGTTGACGGACGACAGTTTTGTTTGGAGGGTTGCCGTCGCAGGAGTCGACAGAAGGCAGTGTCATTTGGAGGGTTGCCGTCGCAGGAGTTGACAGAAGGCAGTTTCGTTTGGAGGTTTGCCGATGTAGGAGTTGACAGAAGGCAGTGTCGTTTGGAGGGTTGCCTTCGCAGGAGTCGATGGATGGCAGTTTCATTTGGAGGGTTGCCGTAGCAGGAGTCGACGGACAACAGTTTTCTTTGGAGGGTTGCCATCACAGGAGTCGACGGAAGACAGTTTCCTTCGGAGGGTTGCCGTCGCAGGAGTCGACGGACGACAGTTTCGTTTGGACGGTTGCCGTCACAAGAGTCGACGGATGACAGTTTCGTTTAAAGGGTTGCCGTTGCAGGAGTCGACGGACAACAGTGTCGTTTGGAGGGTTGCAGTCGCAGGAGTTGACAGAAAGCAGTTTCGTTTGGAGGGTTGCCGTCGCAGGAGTTGATGGACGACAGTTTCGTTTAGAGGGTTGCCATCGCAGGAGTCAACAGACGACAGTTTCGTTTGGAAGGTTGCCATCTCAGGAGTCAACGGAAGTCAGTTTTGTTTGGAGGGTTGCCATCGCAGAAACCCACGGAGGGCAGTTTCATTTGGAGGGTTGCCGTCAAAGGAGTAGACGGAAGGCAGTTTCGTTTGGAGGGTTGCTGTTGCAGGAGTTGACGGACGACAGTTTTGTTTGGAGGGTTGCCGTAGCAGGAGTCGACGGAAGGCAGTTTCAATTTGAGGGTCGCGTTGCAAGAGTCGCCAGAGGGCAGTTTCGTTTGGAGGGTGGCCGTCGCAGGAGTTAACAGAAGGCAGTTTCGTTCAGAGGGTTACCGTCGCAGGAGTTGACAGACGACAGTTTCGTTTGTAGGGTTGCTGTGGCAGGAGTCGATGGACGACAGTTTCGTTTGGAGGGTTGCCGTCGGAGGAGTCGACGGACGACAGTTTCGTTTGGAGGGTTGCCGTCAAAGGAGTCGACGGATGACAGTTTTGTTTAAAGGGTTGCCATAGCAGGAGTGGACGGACAACAGTTTCATTTAGAGGGTTGCCATCTCAGGAGTCAACGGATGACAGTTTTGTTTGGAGGGTTGCCGTCGCAGGAGTCGACGGACAACAGTTTCCTTTGGAGGGTTGCCATCACAGGAGTCGACGGAAGACAGTTTCCTTTGGAGGGTTGCCGTCGCAGGAGTCGACGGACGACAGTTTCGTTTGGACGGTTGCCGTCACAGGAGTCGACGGATGACAGTTTCGTTTAAAGGGTTGCCGTTGCAGGAGTCGACGGACAACAGTGTCGTTTGGAGGGTTGCAGTCGCAGGAGTTGACAGAAAGCAGTTTCGTTTGGAGGGTTGCCGTCGCAGGAGTTGATAGACGACAGTTTCGTTTAGAGGGTTGCCATCGCAGGAGTCAACAGACGACAGTTTCGTTTGTAAGGTTGCCTTCTCAGGAGTCAACGGAAGTCAGTTTTGTTTGGAGGGTTGCCATCGCAGAAGTCGACGGAGGGCAGTTTCCTTTGGAGGGTTGCCGTCGCAGGAGTAGAAGGAAGGCAGTTTCGTTTGGAGGGTTGCTGTTGCAGGAGTTGACGGACGACAGTTTTGTTTGGAGGGTTGCCGTCGCAGGAGTCGACAGAAGGCAGTGTCGTTTAGAGGGTTGCCGTCGCAGGAGTTGACAGAAAGCAGTTTCGTTTGGAGGGTTGCTGTCGCAGGAGTCGACAGAAAGCAGTTTCGTTTGGAGGGTTGCCGTCGCAGGAGTTGATGGACGACAGTTTCGTTTAGAGGGTTGCCGTCGCAGGAGTCGACGGACGTCAGTTTTGTTTGGAGGGGTGCCATTGCGTTTGGAGGGTTGCCGTCGCAGGAGTCAACAGACGACAGTTTCGTTTGGAAGGTTGCCATCTCAAGAGTCAACAGACGACAGTTTCGTTTGGAAGGTTGCCATCTCAGGAGTCAACAGACGACAGTTTCGTTTGGAAGGTTGCTGTGGCAGGAGTCGATGGACGACAGTTTCGTTTGGAGGGTTGCCGTCGGAGGAGTCGACGGACGACAGTTTCGTTTGTAGGGTTGCCGTCGCAGGAGTCGACTGACGACAGTTTCGTTTGTAGGGTTGCTGTGGCAGGAGTCGATGGACGACAGTTTTGTTTGGAGGGTTGCCGTCGGAGGAGTCGACGGACGACAGTTTTGTTTGTAGGGTTGCCGTTGCAGGAGTCGACTGACGACAGTTTCGTTTCGAGTGTTTCCATCGCAAGAGTCGACGGACGACAGTTTCGTTTGGAGGGTTGCCGCCAAAGGAGTCGACGGATGACAGTTTTGTTTAAAGGGTTGCCGTTGCAGGAGTCGACAGAAGGCAGTTTTGTTAGGAGGGTGGCCGTCGCAGGAGTTAACAGAAGGCAGTTTTGTTTGGACGGTTGCCGTCGCAGGAGTTAACAGAAGGCAGTTTTGTTTGGAGGGTTGCCGTCGCAGGAGTCGACGGAAAGCAGTTTCTTTTCGAGGGTTGCCGTTGCAGGAGTTGACTGATGACAGTTTCGTTTGGAGGGTTGCCATCGCAGAAACCGACGGATGGCAGTTTCATTTGGAGGGTTGCCGTCGCAGGAGTAGACGGAAGGCAGTATCGTTTAGAGGGTTGCTGTTGCAGGAGTTGACGGACGACAGTTTTGTTTGGAGGGTTGCCGTCGCAGGAGTCGACAGAAGGCAGTGTCATTTGGAGGGTTGCCGTCGCAGGAGTTGACAGAAGGCAGTTTCGTTTGGAGGTTTGCCGATGTAGGAGTTGACAGAAGGCAGTGTCGTTTGGAGGGTTGCCTTCGCAGGAGTCGATGGATGGCAGTTTCATTTGGAGGGTTGCCGTAGCAGGAGTCGACGGACAACAGTTTCGTTTGAAGGGTTGTCGTCGCAGGAGTCGACGGACAACAGTTTCCTTTGGAGGGTTGCCATCACAGGAGTCGACGGAAGACAGTTTCCTTCGGAGGGTTGCCGTCGCAGGAGTCGACGGACGACAGTTTCGTTTGGACGGTTGCCGTCACAAGAGTCGACGGATGACAGTTTCGTTTAAAGGGTTGCCGTTGCAGGAGTCGACAGACAACAGTGTCGTTTGGAGGGTTGCAGTCGCAGGAGTTGACAGAAAGCAGCTTCGTTTGGAGGGTTGCCGTCGCAGGAGTTGATGGACGACAGTTTTGTTTAGAGGGTTGCCATCGCAGGAGTCAACAGACGACAGTTTCGTTTGGAAGGTTGCCATCTCAGGAGTCAACGGAAGTCAGTTTTGTTTGGAGGGTTGCCATCGCAGAAACCGACGGAGGGCAGTTTCATTTGGAGGGTTGCCGTCAAAGGAGTAGACGGAAGGCAGTTTCGTTTGGAGGGTTGCTGTTGCAGGAGTTGACGGACGACAGTTTTGTTTGGAGGGTTGCCGTAGCAGGAGTTAACAGAAGGCAGTTTCGTTCAGAGGGTTACCGTCGCAGGAGTTGACAGACGACAGTTTCGTTTGTAGGGTTGCTGTGGCAGGAGTCGATGGACGACAGTTTCGTTTGGAGGGTTGCCGTCGGAGGAGTCGACGGACGACAGTTTCGTTTGTAGGGTTGCCGTCCCAGGAGTCGACTGACGACAGTTTCGATTCGAGGGTTTCCATCGCAAGAGTCGACGGACGACAGTTTCGTTTGGAGGGTTGCCGTCAAAGGAGTCGACGGATGACAGTTTTGTTTAAAGGGTTGCCATAGCAGGAGTCGACGGACAACAGTTTCATTTCGAGGGTTGCCATCTCAGGAGTCAACGGATGACAGTTTTGTTTGGAGGATTGCCGTCGCAGGAGTCGACGGACAACAGTTTCCTTTGGAGGTTTGCCATCACAGGAGTCGACGGAAGACAGTTTCCTTTGGAGGGTTGCCGTCGCAGGAGTCGACGGACGACAGTTTCGTTTGGACGGTTGCCGTCACAGGAGTCGACGGATGACAGTTTCGTTTAAAGGGTTGCCGTTGCAGGAGTCGACGGACAACAGTGTCGTTTGGAGGGTTGCAGTCGCAGGAGTTGACAGAAAGCAGTTTCGTTTGGAGGGTTGCCGTCGCAGGAGTTGATAGACGACGGTTTCGTTTAGAGGGTTGCCATCGCAGGAGTCAACAGACGACAGTTTCGTTTGGAAGGTTGCCATCTCAAGAGTCAACAGACGACAGTTTCGTTTGGAAGGTTGCCATCTCAGGAGTCAACAGACGACAGTTTCGTTTGGAAGGTTGCTGTGGCAGGAGTCGATGGACGACAGTTTCGTTTGGAGGGTTGCCGTCGGAGGAGTCGACGGACGACAGTTTCGTTTGTAGGGTTGCCGTCGCAGGAGTCGACTGACGACAGTTTCGTTTGTAGGGTTGCTGTGGCAGGAGTCGATGGACGACAGTTTTGTTTGGAGGGTTGCCGTCGGAGGAGTCGACGGACGACAGTTTTGTTTGTAGGGTTGCCGTCGCAGGAGTCGACTGACGACAGTTTCGTTTCGAGTGTTTCCAACGCAAGAGTCGACGGACGACAGTTTCGTTTGGAGGGTTGCCGTCAAAGGAGTCGACGGATGACAGTTTTGTTTAAAGGGTTGCCGTTGCAGGACTCGACAGAAGGCAGTTTTGTTAGGAGGGTGGCCGTCGCAGGAGTTAACAGAAGGCAGTTTTGTTTGGACGGTTGCCGTCGCAGGAGTTAACAGAAGGCAGTTTTGTTTGGAGGGTTGCCGTCACAGGAGTCGACGGAAAGCAGTTTCTTTTCGAGGGTTGCCGTTGCAGGAGTTGACTGATGACAGTTTCGTTTGGAGGGTTGCCATCAGAGGAGTCGACGGAAGTCAGTTTTGTTTGGAGGGTTGCCATCGCAGAAACCGACGGATGGCAGTTTCATTTGGAGGGTTGCCGTCGCAGGAGTAGACGGAAGGCAGTTTCGTTTGGAGGGTTGCCGTCGCAGGAGTCGACAAAAGGCAGTGTCATTTGGAGGGTTGCCGTCGCAGGAGTTGACAGAGGGCAGTTTCGTTTAGAGGGTTGCCGTCGCAGGAGTCGAAACAAAGCAGTTTCGTTTGGAGGTTTGCCGTTGTAGGAGTTGACAGAAGGCAGTTTCATTTGGAGGGTTGCTGTTGCAGGAGTTGACGGACGACAGTTTTGTTTGGAGGGTTGCCGTAGCAGGAGTTAACAGAAGGCAGTTTCGTTCAGAGGGTTACCGTCGCAGGAGTTGACAGACGACAGTTTCGTTTGTGGGGTTGCTGTGGCAGGAGTCGATGGACGACAGTTTCGTTTGGAGGGTTGCCGTCGGAGGAGTCGACGGACGACAGATTCGTTTGTAGGGTTGCCGTCCCAGGAGTCGACTGACGACAGTTTCGATTCGAGGGTTTCCATCGCAAGAGTCGACGGACGACAGTTTCGTTTGGAGGGTTGCCGTCAAAGGAGTCGACGGATGACAGTTTTGTTTAAAGGGTTGCCATAGCAGGAGTCGACGGACAACAGTTTCATTTCGAGGGTTGCCATCTCAGGAGTCAACGGATGACAGTTTTGTTTGGAGGATTGCCGTCGCAGGAGTCGACGGACAACAGTTTCCTTTGGAGGGTTGCCATCACAGGAGTCGACGGAAGACAGTTTCCTTTGGAGGGTTGCCGTCGCAGGAGTCGACGGACGACAGTTTCGTTTGGACGGTTGCCGTCACAGGAGTCGACGGATGACAGTTTCGTTTAAAGGGTTGCCGTTGCAGGAGTCGACGGACAACAGTGTCGTTTGGAGGGTTGCAGTCGCAGGAGTTGACAGAAAGCAGTTTCGTTTGGAGGGTTGCCGTCGCAGGAGTTGATAGACGACAGTTTCGTTTAGAGGGTTGCCATCGCAGGAGTCAACAGACGACAGTTTCGTTTGGAAGGTTGCCATCTCAAGAGTCAACAGACGACAGTTTCGTTTGGAAGGTTGCCATCTCAGGGGTCAACAGACGACAGTTTCGTTTGGAAGGTTGCTGTGGCAGGAGTCGATGGACGACAGTTTCGTTTGGAGGGTTGCCGTCGGAGGAGTCGACGGACGACAGTTTCGTTTGTAGGGTTGCCGTCGCAGGAGTCGACTGACGACAGTTTCGTTTGTAGGGTTGCTGTGGCAGGAGTCGATGGACGACAGTTTTGTTTGGAGGGTTGCCGTCGGAGGAGTCGACGGACGACAGTTTTGTTTGTAGGGTTGCCGTCGCAGGAGTCGACTGACGACAGTTTCGTTTCGAGTGTTTCCATCGCAAGAGTCGACGGACGACAGTTTCGTTTGGAGGGTTGCCGTCAAAGGAGTCGACGGATGACAGTTTTGTTTAAAGGGTTGCCGTTGCAGGAGTCGACAGAAGGCAGTTTTGTTAGGAGGGTGGCCGTCGCAGGAGTTAACAGAAGGCAGTTTTGTTTGGACGGTTGCCGTCGCAGGAGTTAACAGAAGGCAGTTTTGTTTGGAGGGTTGCCGTCGCAGGAGTCGACGGAAAGCAGTTTCTTTTCGAGGGTTGCAATTGCAGGAGTTGACTGATGACAGTTTCGTTTGGAGGGTTGCCATCAGAGGAGTCGACGGAAGTCAGTTTTGTTTGGAGGGTTGCCATCGCAGAAACCGACGGATGGCAGTTTCATTTGGAGGGTTGCCGTCGCAGGAGTAGACGGAAGGCAGTTTCGTTTGGAGGGTTGCTGTTGCAGGAGTTGACGGACGACAGTTTTGTTTGCAGGATTGCCGAAGCAGGAGTCGACGGAAGGCAGTTTCGTTTTGAGGGTTGCCTTTGCAAGAGTCGCCAGAGGACAGTTTCGTTTGGAGGGTGGCCTTCGCAGGAGTTAACAGAAGGCAGTTTCGTTCAGAGGGTTACCGTCGGAGGAGTCGACGGAGACAGTTTCGTTTGTAGGGTTGCCGTCCCAGGAGTCGACTGACGACAGTTTCGATTCGAGGGTTTCCATCGCAAGAGTCGACGGACGACAGTTTCGTTTGGAGGGTTGCCGTCAAAGGAGTCGACGGACGACAGTTTCATTTGTAGGGTTGCCGTCCCAGGAGTCGACTGACGACAGTTTCGATTCGAGGGTTTCCATCGCAAGAGTCGACGGACGACAGTTTCGTTTGGAGGGTTGCCGTCAAAGGAGTCGACGGATGACAGTTTTGTTTGGAGGGTTGCCGTCGCAGGAGTCGACGGACAACAGTTTCCTTTGGAGGGTTGCCATCACAGGAGTCGACGGAAGACAGTTTCCTTTGGACGGTTGCCGTCACAGGAGTCGACGGATGACAGTTTCGTTTAAAGGGTTGCCGTTGCAGGAGTCGACGGACAACAGTGTCGTTTGGAGGGTTGCAGTCGCAGGAGTTGACAGAAAGCAGTTTCGTTTGGAGGGTTGCCGTCGCAGGAGTTGATAGACGACAGTTTCGTTTAGAGGGTTGCCATCGCAGGAGTCAACAGACGACAGTTTCGTTTGGAAGGTTGCCATCGCAGAAGTCGACGGAGGGCAGTTTCCTTTGGAGGGTTGCCGTCGCAGGAGTAGAAGGAAGGCAGTTTCGTTTGGAGGGTTGCTGTTGCAGGAGTTGACGGACGACAGTTTTGTTTGGAGGGTTGCCGTCGCAGGAGTAGACGGAAGGCAGTTTCGTTTGGAGGGTTGCCGTCGCAGGAGTCGACAAAAGGCAGTGTCATTTGGAGGGTTGCCGTCGCAGGAGTTGACAGAGGGCAGTTTCGTTTGGAGGGTTGCCGTCGCAGGAGTCGAAACAAAGCAGTTTCGTTTGGAGGTTTGCCGTTGTAGGAGTTGACAGAAGGCAGTTTCATTTGGAGGGTTGTCGTCGCAGGAGTCGACGGACAACAGTTTCCTTTGGAGGGTTGCCATCACAGGAGTCGACGGAAGACAGTTTCCTTCGGAGGGTTGCCGTCGCAGGAGTCGACGGACGACAGTTTCGTTTGGACGGTTGCCGTCACAGGAGTCGACGGATGACAGTTTCGTTTAAAGGGTTGCCGTTGCAGGAGTCGACGGACAACAGTGTCGTTTGGAGGGTTGCAGTCGCAGGAGTTGACAGAAAGCAGTTTCGTTTGGAGGGTTGCCGTCGCAGGAGTTGATGGACGACAGTTTCGTTTAGAGGGTTGCCATCGCAGGAGTCAACAGACGACAGTTTCGTTTGGAAGGTTGCCATCTCAGGAGTCAACGGAAGTCAGTTTTGTTTGGAGGGTTGCCATCGCAGAAACCGACGGAGGGCAGTTTCATTTGGAGGGTTGCCGTCGCAGGAGTAGACGGAAGGCAGTTTCGTTTGGAGGGTTGCTGTTGCAGGAGTTGACGGACGACAGTTTTGTTTGGAGGGTTGCCGAAGCAGGAGTCGACGGAAGGCAGTTTCGTTTTGAGGGTTGCCGTTGCAAGAGTCGCCAGAGGGCAGTTTCGTTTGGAGGGTGGCCGTCGCAGGAGTTAACAGAAGGCAGTTTCGTTCAGAGGGTTACCGTCGGAGGAGTCGACGGACGACAGTTTCGTTTGTAGGGTTGCCGTCCCAGGAGTCGACTGACGACAGTTTCGAATCGAGGGTTTCCATCGCAAGAGTCGACGGACGACACTTTCGTTTGGAGGGTTGCCGTCAAAGGAGTCGACGGATGACAGTTTTATTTAAAGGGTTGCCATAGCAGGAGTCGACGGACAACAGTTTCATTTGGAGGGTTGTCGTCGTAGGAATAGACGGACGACAGTTTTATTGAAAGGATTGCCGTTGCAGGAGTCGAAAGAAGGCAGTTTTGTTTGGAGGGTGGCCGTCGCAGGAGTTAACAGAAGGCAGTTTTGTTTGGACGGTTGCCGTCGCAGGAGTTAACAGAAGGCAGTTTTGTTTGGAGGGTTGCCGTCGCAGGAGTCGACGGAAAGCAGTTTCGTTTAAAGGGTTGCCGTCGCAGGAGTTGACGGACGACAGTTTCGTTTAGAGGGTTGCCATCAGAGGAGTTGACGGAAGTCAGTTTCGTTTGTAGGGTTGCCGTCGCAGGAGTCGATGGATGGCAGTTTCATTTGGAGGGTTGCCGTCGCAGGAGTCAACGGATGAGAGTTTTGTTGGGAGGGTTGCCGTAGCAGGAGTCGGCGGACAACAGTTTCGTTCGGAGGGTTGCCATCACAGGAGTCGACGGAAGACAGTTTCCTTTGGAGGTTTGCCGTTGTAGGAGTTGACAGAAGGCAGTGTCGTTTGGAGGGTTGCCGTCGCAGGAGTCGATGGATGGCAGTTTCATTTGGAGGGTTGCCGTAGCAGGAGTCGACGGACAACAGTTTCGTTTGGAGGGTTGTCGTCGTAGGAGTCGACGGACAACAGTTTCCTTTGGAGGGTTGCCATCACAGGAGTCGACGGAAGACAGTTTCCTTCGGAGGGTTGCCGTCGCAGGAGTCGACGGACGACAGTTTCGTTTGGACGGTTGCCGTCACAGGAGTCGACAGATGACAGTTTCGTTTAAAGGGTTGCCGTTGCAGGAGTCGACGGACAACAGTGTCGTTTGGAGGGTTGCAGTCGCAGGAGTTGACAGAATGCAGTTTCATTTGGAGGGTTGCCGTCGCAGGAGTAGACGGAAGGCAGTTTCGTTTGGAGGGTTGCTGTTGCAGGAGTTGACGGACGACAGTTTTGTTTGGAGGGTTGCCGTCGCAGGAGTCGACAGAAGGCAGTGTCATTTGGAGGGTTGCCGTCGCAGGAGTTGACAGAAGGCAGTTTCGTTTTGAGGGTTGCTGTCGCAGGAGTCGACAGAAAGCAGTTTCGTTTGGAGGTTTGCCGTTGTAGGAGTTGACAGAAGGCAGTTTCATTTGGAGGGTTGCCGTAGCAGGAGTCGACGGACAACAGTTTCGTTTGGAGGGTTGTCGTCGCAGGAGTCGACGGACAACAGTTTCCTTTGGAGGGTTGCCATCACAGGAGTCGACGGAAAACAGTTTCCTTCGGAGGGTTGCCGTCGCAGGAGTCGACGGACGACAGTTTCGTTTGGACGGTTGCCGTCACAAGAGTCGACGGATGACAGTTTCGTTTAAAGGGTTGCCGTTGCAGGAGTCGACGGACAACAGTGTCGTTTGGAGGGTTGCAGTCGCAGGAGTTGACAGAAAGCAGTTTCGTCTGGAGGGTTGCCGTCGCAGGAGTTGATGGACGACAGTTTCGTTTAGAGGGTTGCCATCGCAGGAGTCAACAGACGACAGTTTCGTTTGGAAGGTTGCCATCTCAGGAGTCAACGGAAGTCGGTTTTGTTTGGAGGGTTGCCATCGCAGAAACCGACGGAGGGCAGTTTCATTTGGAGGGTTGCCGTCGCAGGAGTAGACGGAAGGCAGTTTCGTTTGGAGGGTTGCTGTTGCAGGAGTTGACGGACGACAGTTTTGTTTGGAGGGTTGTCGTCGCAGGAGTCGACGGAAGGCAGTTTCGTTTTGAGGGTTGCCGTTGCAAGAGTCGCCAGAGGGCAGTTTCGTTTGGAGGGTGACCGTCGCAGGAGTTAACAGAAGGCTGTTTCGTTTGGAGGGTGGCCGTCGCAGGAGTTAACAGAAGGCAGTTTCGTTTAGAGGGTTACCGTCGCAGGAGTTGACAGACGACAGTTTCGTTTGTAGGGTTGCTGTGGCAGGAGTCGATGGACGACAGTTTCGTTTGGAGGGTTGCCGTCGGAGGAGTCGACGGACGACAGTTTCGTTTGTAGGGTTGCCGTCCCAGGAGTCGACTGACGACAGTTTCGATTCGAGGGTTTCCATCGCAAGAGTCGACGGACGACAGTTTCGTTTGGAGGGTTGCCGTCAAAGGAGTCGACGGATGACAGTTTTGTTTAAAGGGTTGCCATAGCAGGAGTCGACGGACAACAGTTTCATTTGGAGGGTTGTCGTCGTAGGAATAGACGGACGACAGTTTTATTGAAAGGATTGCCGTTGCAGGAGTCGAAAGAAGGCAGTTTTGTTTGGAGGGTGGCCGTCGCAGGAGTTAACAGAAGGCAGTTTTGTTTGGACGGTTGCCGTCGCAGGAGTTAACAGAAGGCAGTTTTGTTTGGAGGGTTGCCGTCGCTGGAGTCGACGGAAAGCAGTTTCGTTTAAAGGGTTGCCGTCGCAGGAGTTGACGGACGACAGTTTCGTTTGGAGGGTTGCCATCAGAGGAGTCGACGGAAGTCAGTTTCGTTTGTAGGGTTGCCGTCGCAGGAGTCGATGGATGGCAGTTTCATTTGGAGGGTTGCCGTCGCAGGAGTCAACGGATGAGAGTTTTGTTTGGAGGGTTGCTGTAGCAGGAGTCGGCGGACAACAGTTTCGTTCGGAGGGTTGCCATCACAGGAGTCGACGGAAGACAGTTTCCTTTGGAGGTTTGCCGTTGTAGGAGTTGACAGAAGGCAGTGTCATTTGGAGGGTTGCCGTAGCAGGAGTCGACGGACAACAGTTTCGTTTGGAGGGTTGTCGTCGTAGGAGTCGACGGACAACAGTTTCCTTTGGAGGGTTGCCATCACAGGAGTCGACGGAAGACAGTTTCCTTCGGAGGGTTGCCGTCGCAGGAGTCGACGGACGACAGTTTCGTTTGGACGGTTGCCGTCACAGGAGTCGACAGATGACAGTTTCGTTTAAAGGGTTGCCGTTGCAGGAGTCGACGGACAACAGTGTCGTTTGGAGGGTTGCAGTCGCAGGAGTTGACAGAAAGCAGTTTCATTTGGAGGGTTGCCGTCGCAGGAGTAGACGGAAGGCAGTTTCGTTTGGAGGGTTGCTGTTGCAGGAGTTGACGGACGACAGTTTTGTTTGGAGGGTTGCCGTCGCAGGAGTCGACAGAAGGCAGTGTCATTTGGAGGGTTGCCGTCGCAGGAGTTGACAGAAGGCAGTTTCGTTTTGAGGGTTGCTGTCGCAGGAGTCGACAGAAAGCAGTTTCGTTTGGAGGTTTGCCGTTGTAGGAGTTGACAGAAGGCAGTTTCATTTGGAGGGTTGCCGTAGCAGGAGTCGACGGACAACAGTTTCGTTTGGAGGGTTGTCGTCGCAGGAGTCGACGGACAACAGTTTCCTTTGGAGGGTTGCCATCACAGGAGTCGACGGAAAACAGTTTCCTTCGGAGGGTTGCCGTCGCAGGAGTCGACGGACGACAGTTTCGTTTGGACGGTTGCCGTCACAAGAGTCGACGGATGACAGTTTCGTTTAAAGGGTTGCCGTTGCAGGAGTCGACGGACAACAGTGTCGTTTGGAGGGTTGCAGTCGCAGGAGTTGACAGAAAGCAGTTTCGTCTGGAGGGTTGCCGTCGCAGGAGTTGATGGACGACAGTTTCGTTTAGAGGGTTGCCATCGCAGGAGTCAACAGACGACAGTTTCGTTTGGAAGGTTGCCATCTCAGGAGTCAACGGAAGTCGGTTTTGTTTGGAGGGTTGCCATCGCAGAAACCGACGGAGGGCAGTTTCATTTGGAGGGTTGCCGTCGCAGGAGTAGACGGAAGGCAGTTTCGTTTGGAGGGTTGCTGTTGCAGGAGTTGACGGACGACAGTTTTGTTTGGAGGGTTGTCGTCGCAGGAGTCGACGGAAGGCAGTTTCGTTTTGAGGGTTGCCGTTGCAAGAGTCGCCAGAGGGCAGTTTCGTTTGGAGGGTGACCGTCGCAGGAGTTAACAGAAGGCAGTTTCGTTTGGAGGGTGGCCGTCGCAGGAGTTAACAGAAGGCAGTTTCGTTTAGAGGGTTGCCGTCGGAGGAGTCGACGGACGACAGTTTCGTTTGGAGGGTTGCCGTCGGAGGAGTCGACGGACGACAGTTTCGTTTGTAGGGTTGCCGTCCCAGGAGTCGACTGACGACAGTTTCGATTCGAGGGTTTCCATCGCAAGAGTCGACGGACGACAGTTTCGTTTGGAGGGTTGCCGTCAAAGGAGTCGACGGATGACAGTTTTGTTTAAAGGGTTGCCATAGCAGGAGTCGACGGACAACAGTTTCATTTGGAGGGTTGTCGTCGTAGGAATAGACGGACGACAGTTTTATTGAAAGGATTGCCGTTGCAGGAGTCGAAAGAAGGCAGTTTTGTTTGGAGGGTGGCCGTCGCAGGAGTTAACAGAAGGCAGTTTTGTTTGGACGGTTGCCGTCGCAGGAGTTAACAGAAGGCAGTTTTGTTTGGAGGGTTGCCGTCGCAGGAGTCGACGGAAAGCAGTTTCGTTTAAAGGGTTGCCGTCGCAGGAGTTGACGGACGACAGTTTCGTTTGGAGGGTTGCCATCAGAGGAGTCGACGGAAGTCAGTTTCGTTTGTAGGGTTGCCGTCGCAGGAGTCGATGGATGGCAGTTTCATTTGGAGGGTTGCCGTCGCAGGAGTCAACGGATGAGAGTTTTGTTTGGAGGGTTGCTGTAGCAGGAGTTTGCGGACAACAGTTTCGTTCGGAGGGTTGCCATCACAGGAGTCGACGGAAGACAGTTTCCTTTGGAGGTTTGCCGTTGTAGGAGTTGACAGAAGGCAGTGTCGTTTGGAGGGTTGCCGTCGCAGGAGTCGATGGATGGCAGTTTCATTTGGAGGGTTGCCGTAGCAGGAGTCGACGGACAACAGTTTCGTTTGGAGGGTTGTCGTCGTAGGAGTCGACGGACAACAGTTTCCTTTGGAGGGTTGCCATCACAGGAGTCGACGGAAGACAGTTTCCTTCGGAGGGTTGCCGTCGCAGGAGTCGACGGACGACAGTTTCGTTTGGACGGTTGCCGTCACAGGAGTCGACAGATGACAGTTTCGTTTAAAGGGTTGCCGTTGCAGGAGTCGACGGACAACAGTGTCGTTTGGAGGGTTGCAGTCGCAGGAGTTGACAGAAAGCAGTTTCATTTGGAGGGTTGCCGTCGCAGGAGTAGACGGAAGGCAGTTTCGTTTGGAGGGTTGCTGTTGCAGGAGTTGACGGACGACAGTTTTGTTTGGAGGGTTGCCGTCGCAGGAGTCGACAGAAGGCAGTGTCATTTGGAGGGTTGCCGTCGCAGGAGTTGACAGAAGGCAGTTTCGTTTTGAGGGTTGCTGTCGCAGGAGTCGACAGAAAGCAGTTTCGTTTGGAGGTTTGCCGTTGTAGGAGTTGACAGAAGGCAGTTTCATTTGGAGGGTTGCCGTAGCAGGAGTCGACGGACAACAGTTTCGTTTGGAGGGTTGTCGTCGCAGGAGTCGACGGACAACAGTTTCCTTTGGAGGGTTGCCATCACAGGAGTCGACGGAAAACAGTTTCCTTCGGAGGGTTGCCGTCGCAGGAGTCGACGGACGACAGTTTCGTTTGGACGGTTGCCGTCACAAGAGTCGACGGATGACAGTTTCGTTTAAAGGGTTGCCGTTGCAGGAGTCGACGGACAACAGTGTCGTTTGGAGGGTTGCAGTCGCAGGAGTTGACAGAAAGCAGTTTCGTTTGGAGGGTTGCCGTCGCAGGAGTTGATGGACGACAGTTTCGTTTAGAGGGTTGCCATCGCAGGAGTCAACAGACGACAGTTTCGTTTGGAAGGTTGCCATCTCAGGAGTCAACGGAAGTCGGTTTTGTTTGGAGGGTTGCCATCGCAGAAACCGACGGAGGGCAGTTTCATTTGGAGGGTTGCCGTCGCAGGAGTAGACGGAAGGCAGTTTCGTTTGGAGGGTTGCTGTTGCAGGAGTTGACGGACGACAGTTTTGTTTGGAGGGTTGCCGTCGCAGGAGTCGACGGAAGGCAGTTTCGTTTTGAGGGTTGCCGTTGCAAGAGTCGCCAGAGGGCAGTTTCGTTTGGAGGGTGACCGTCGCAGGAGTTAACAGAAGGCAGTTTCGTTTGGAGGGTGGCCGTCGCAGGAGTTAACAGAAGGCAGTTTCGTTCAGAGGGTTACCGTCGCAGGAGTTGACAGACGACAGTTTCGTTTGTAGGGTTGCTGTGGCAGGAGTCGATGGACGACAGTTTCGTTTGGAGGGTTGCCGTCGGAGGAGTCGACGGACGACAGTTTCGTTTGTAGGGTTGCCGTCGCAGGAGTCGACTGACGACAGTTTCGATTCGAGGGTTTCCATCGCAAGAGTCGACGGACGACAGTTTCGTTTGGAGGGTTGCCGTCAAAGGAGTCGACGGATGACAGTTTTGTTTAAAGGGTTGCCATAGCAGGAGTCGACGGACAACAGTTTCATTTGGAGGGTTGTCGTCGTAGGAATAGACGGACGACAGTTTTGTTTAAAGGGTTGCCGTTGCAGGAGTCGACAGAGGCAGTTTTGTTTGTAGGGTGGCCGTCGCAGGAGTTAACAGAAGGCAGTTTTGTTTGGAGGGTTGCCGTCGTAGGAGTCGACGGAAAGCAGTTTCGTTTAAAGGGTTGCCGTCGCAGGAGTTGACGGACGACAGTTTCGTTTAGAGGGTTGCCATCAGAGGAGTCGACGGAAGTCAGTTTCGTTTGTAGGGTTGCCGTCGCAGGAGTCGATGGATGGCAGTTTCCTTTGGAGGGTTGCCGTCGCAGGAGTCAACGGATGAGAGTTTTGTTTGGAGGGTTGCCGTAGCAGGAGTCGGCGGACAACAGTTTCGTTTGGAGGGTTGCCATCACAGGAGTCGACGGAAGACAGTTTCCTTTCAAGGGTTGCCGTCGCAGGAGTCGACGGACGACAGTTTCGTTTGGACGGTTGCCATCACAGGAGTCGACGGATGACAGTTTCGTTTAAAGGGTTGCCGTTGCAGGAGTCGACGGACAACAGTTTCGTTTTGAGGGTTGCCGTCGCAGGAGTTGACGGATGACAGTTTTGTTTAAAGGGTTGCCGTTGCAGGAGTCAACAGAAGGCAGTGTCGTTTGGAGGGTTGCTATCGCAGAAGTCGACTGAAAGCAGTTTCGTTTCCAGGGTTGCAGTCGCAGGAGTTGACAGAAAGCAGTTTCGTTTGGAGGGTTGTCGTCACAGGAGTCGATGGACGACAGTTTTGTTTGGAGGGTTGTCGTCACAGGAGTCGACAGTCGACAGTTTTGTTTGGAGGGTTGTCGTCACAGGAGTCGATGGATGTCAGTTTCGTTTGGAGGGTTGCCGTTGCAGGAGTCGACAGAAGGCAGTGTCGTTTGTTGGGTTGCCGTTGTAGGAGTTGACAGAAGGCAGTGTCGTTTGGAGGGTTGCCGTCGCAGGAGTTGACAGAAAGCAGTTTCGTTTGGAGGGTTGCCATCGCAGGAGTCAACGGATGACAGTTTTGTTTGGAGGGTGGCCGTTGCAAGAGTTGACACACCACAGTTTCGTTTGGAGGGTTGCTGTCGCAGGAGTCGACAGAAAGCAGTTTTGTTTAGAGGGTTGCCATTGCGTTTGGAGGGTTGCCGTCGCAGGAGTCAACAGACGACAGTTTCGTTTGGAAGGTTGCCATCTCAGGAGTCAACGGATGACAGTTTTGTTTGGAGGGTTGCCGTTGCAGGAGTCGACGGACAACAGTTTCGTTTGGAGGGTTGCCGTCGCAGGAGTCGACGGAAGACAGTTTCCTTTGGAGGGTTGCCGTCGCAGGAGTCGACGGACGACAGTTTCGTTTAGACGGTTGCCGTCACAGGAGTCGACGGATGGATTTGGAGGGTTGCTGTTGCAGGAGTTGACGGACGACAGTTTTGTTTGGAGGGTTGTCGTCGCAGGAGTCGACAGAAGGCAGTGTCGTTTGTAGGGTTGCCGTTGTAGGAGTTGACAGAAGGCAGTGTCGTTTGGAGGGTTGCCGTCGCAGGGGTTGACAGAAAGCAGTTTCGTTTGGAGGGTTGCCGTCGCAGGAATCAACGGATGACAGTTTTGTTTGGAGGGTGGCCGTTGAAAGAGTTGACACACCACAGTTTCGTTTGGAGGGTTGCTGTCGCAGGAGTCGACAGAAAGCAGTTTCGTTTGGAGGGTTGCCGTCGCAGGAGTTGATGGACGACAGTTATGTTTGGAGGGTTGCCGTAGCAGGAGTTGGTGGACAACAGTTTCGTTTGGAGGGTTGCCATCACAGGAGTCGACGGAAGACAGTTTCCTTTCAAGGGTTGCCGTCGCAGGAGTCGACGGACGACAGTTTCGTTTGGACGGTTGCCATCACAGGAGTCGATGGATGACAGTTTCGTTTTGAGGGTTGCCGTCGCAGGAGTTGACGGATGACAGTTTTGTTTAAAGGGTTGCCGTCGCAGGAGTTAACAGAAGGCAGTGTCGTTTGGAGGGCTGCCAACACACAAATCGTTTCAGAGGAGCTCCTAGCGGCCAAGAAAGTGGGACTAGACCCTAAAGTACAGTCCCCCGACCGTCTAAATTTCAAATTTCGATACAAAACATTGTCGCAATGTCGGGTCCAAGCTGCTGTACTGGGACTAGGCCGGGTGTCGCATACAAGTTGCAACTAGTACTAGGTGAAATCGGCTTCAAAAATCTAGATAAAGATATGAAATATAAGTCAAAAACTCACATGAATGTGCTCCTGGATGGGTACTCAAACAGTAATGAGGATTATAGCAACACGAGTGAGTTTATTAAGGAGGTAAACATCAAACTGTCGAGGAATTCTACTAACGTCGAGTTCAGCAAAATTGAAAATGGCCGCCTGTCTGATCAAAACAAACTCAATAGCGCCACCAATAGTCGGGAACTCGTCAATCAGACAGACTGTAAGTTGTAAAGGGCGCCACCATTAGTTGGGAAGTCTTCAATCAGAGAGACTGTTAATTGTAAAGAGCGCCACCAAGCAAAAGGAAGTGAGGACCACAGGGTCCTTTGCAATGACAGCAGCCTGACTGTCTGGCACGCATTCCTAGGAGATGCCCGTTTGCACCAAGTTTAAAACAAACTTAGCAGATTGAAATGATATCAGTATTAATTTGTCAATTTCTCTAATGTGAATTTTGTGCAAAAGTTCTTAGTAATATTTTCCTTTATTCATTGGACTTAATTTACAGAGGAGCATCCCCGAACTTTACACCAATAAGTTGTTTACATTTGAATGAAAACGGGGCCGTGATCCCTTGAGATAATATTAATGTTTTAAATACATTAACTGGCGCCCCATACCGGAAAAGACTTATTGAATATTATTATTTTGGGAAGGTCAATAATCAGAGGGTGAGATAGCTCGTTCAGGTGGTAAGAGCGCTGGTTCGCAAAACCAGAGGTCTTGGATTCGAGTGTCGGTCCAGTCAAAGTTTTCTTAGTAGGTTTCAAATATAGTTCTGTCATTTTCTTCTCCATTTTTTAACGTTTGACTTTTTTTAAATAATACATGAATTTTTGGACAGTTTTCTTTAGCTTAGCTATTACTTATCAAAACAACCCAATAATTATATCATAAATATTACACTTCTTGACCCCTATTTTTCAACAACTCGACTTAACGGATGTGACTATAGTGACGTAATGCTGTTGGTTCCTTTGTGGGCTACCAATTATGTATAATAGATGATTTGAAAGAGGGGATGCTGAAGGGCGGGTCAAGGGTGAGGGGGCAGATTGAGAGGGCGAGATTCCCCATAAATTTTAATTTCAGTATCATTGGTCATTGCTTCCAAAATCATCAAAGAATGAACTTTAAGAATTAAGCACCGAACCAAGAAAATGTCTCATATCAAAATGACAATCCTATCAATGCTTAGCCCGAGTAACTTGGACCCTTACAATGGCCATTTTGGATTATTTTTTAGAGGGGGGGGGGGTCGGCCGAGTAGTAGGGTCCAAGCTTTTCAGCAGTGAATTCGAAACACGGTCCGTTTTGCGCGCGCCAGTATAATTATTAGGAGTCAGCGCGTGCGTGCGCGCGCACACACTCACACAAACCCGCTGCGCACACGGACCAAAACGTCATCGATTTACGTGTATTATACCTTTTCAATTTGAAATCAAAGATAGTCGCCTTTTCGCTCGTCCGACGGGAGATAATCTTCTCGATCAGCTGAGGTGAAATTTCTCCTTTTCCCCCAAACGTAAGTATTGAAATCTGTGATTCTCACTTAATCCAAAATGGAGCACATGAAACGGTTTAACGTTTTGGGGGTAAAATCTGGGGATTTCGGTCGGGGGTAGTCGAAAAAACGTTAACGGACCGTGTTTCCCTCAATTTACTTTTTAAAAAGGGCTACTGTTAGGGTCCAAGTTACTCGGACTTTATGCAATGCCCATGCGCACCACTTAGAAGAATTCAAAACAAACAAAAACGCAGATTGAAATGATATCAGTTTCAATTTTTCAATTTCTTTATTGTGAATTAAGTTGGCTTTGTCAGAGCTCAGTTATCAATTATACATCATAATGAAATCCTTTATACATTCAATAGCTCCCAGCGGTATGATAAAGGGCGCCCTCTTTGACCTGGGAAAGGCGAAAAACAGATCAAACATTCAAAGCAATCCGATCTGAAAATTCCTTTCCGACCCTCCTGAGAGCGATCAAGCATTACAGCTCCAGGTCAAAGGGGCTTCTTACATCAACAGTACTGTTTACATAAATGTCATGAATATTAATCACCATCTTAATTACCATCTTAACATTAATTATTTAAATTCAATTACCATAATTAACACAATACCATAATATTAACATAACTGCCATAATTATTAACCATAAACAAGTTACTCTGTGGTACGTAAAATGTTTGATTGCTCGATCAAAGTACTTCAGTTTTCTTTTGCTTTTGAGACGATCATTTCAGAATATCATCCCATCAATCTATGACCAAGCAGGCTTTGTTTCTTCTATGATTTGAGGGTGACAGTGCAAGAGTGCAATTGGGGGAAAGAGTAGAGAGAAAGATGTGGGTGCAAAAAAATGAAAGAGATAGGTCAATGATTGACCTGGCTGAGAGAAGATATGGGTGCAAAGATGATGGAGAGAGAAGATCGAAACAAAGTCTGCCGTTAAAGGACTTCGTTTGCATAAGCGTTGACTCAAATTGAACTATACCACTCTTTTATTTTCCATTTTTATTATACAATGAACTAATTGAATTAATTTTAATGAAAAATATGTGATAATGATAATCTAAAGTTATATCCAAGATCCAATTTAATTTTCAGGAAGTGGTCGTGGCTGCCGTCCAGTTGAAGTCCCTTTCCACTGCCTCTGATGAAGAGCTGATATGTGGCTGCACCAGGGTGTCCATGTTGTCCATTCTGAGACAAAAGAAAAGTATGAAGAAATGTCTTAGTCATTGTAAACCTTAAAGATCTAAGTACAGGGTTACAGAGGAAAATTCGAAGATGATGTAAGACTGACTATAGTTTAGGTTTCAATCAGCATTCGGGCAAAATGCCAAGTGGATATCAGAAAATTGACAAAAAAGTCCCAAAGCAGGCTACATGAAGCCTCTGGAGGAGTACGGAATGAGTAGATGACAAGTCATTCCTACAAGGCACAAACTCACCTCAATATGACCTCAGGAGCATCTTCAGTCACTGCAGTTTTCCTCACTCCAAGTTCCTTGAGCATCGTCGCCGATGGTTGTCCTTCAAGTGGATGCTGAATTCAAAACAAACAAATAATCCGATGTCTTATTAACTTTGTAATATCCGATATCCTCGAAGCCTACCATGGAAATATTTGGAGCAAACAAAATGATGTTACCCTTCACACCTGTCAGGTATCAGCACAATGTGAGTCCATGGATAACTGATATATTTTGAGGTTCTAGTGATGATAAATCAAGTTGGTCAAAAAGGGATATCACAACAGTTTTTTAAAGCTTGACTTGACAGTGTCTGTATCAAAATTGTGTCTTTCTGAAGAGTTCAGGGCCTGTGCATTCATACCATCACTCTATCTTCAAAATACAGCAGGACCTTTCTGAAAGGCAGAGTATAAATTTGCCTTTGAGAAAGGTCCTCTTAGGATCAAAACGTCAGGCCCTCTAACTTTTGAGATTTACTTTAGAAATTGAGAGACTGTTAAGTCTGGGAACTACCTCTACAGTAGTTATCAGTCTGATCTGCGATGGTGAGCTCCTTAAACATCTCAAGTAGGTGCTGGCATCAATCCTGCACAAGGAGAGACAAAGGAAAGAATTCATTAAGGTTGTAAGAACTGACAAAACTCCTGGAGAATAATCCCTTAAACTCAAAATCTCAAATTCAGTGGCAAAGGTTATGGTCAAAGCAATAGAATCTCATCTGATGTACATTTTTTTTCAATTGCCACATTCATCTGTTGGAGACATTTTCTTCCTGATTTTGGGGCATTGAGTTAAAGCCCTCCCTTAAAAAAAACTTTCTTGAGTCACAGAGCTTGTATTTGTTACTGTCTTATGAACCCATGTTGAATTTCATGTGATGTACTCTGCAACAACAGACTCACCAGTCATCATTTCTCCTTCCTGCCCTCCGTTGTATTCCAGAATGGAGTACACGGCATCATCTTGGCTGGTCACTCCACCGGACTCCTCAAAAACCTTCAGAAAAAAGGGGAAGAAAAGAGAAAAAAACCTGCCGCAGACTAGGCTGGGCATCGTTATGGCAAACAATCAAAATGCAAAACAAATCTATACTCTAGCACACCAACACTCGCACTCGGATCACCCTACAAATTTGACAAAATTAGGCCAAGCTAAAACTACTAGGCCTGATCTATATCTACAATCTCACTTGCTTCCCAGACTTCAGCATCGTCCGTGATGAGTGTCTTCAGAAGCGTCAACTTGCGTCTAAAGAAAGTTTAGAAAAAAGCAAAAATCATGCTCTTTAACATTTTATTATAATAATTATGAAGACTTTTCATTGTCAATCATGCAAATAATTATAAACCATATAAACCATAAATAAAAGCTAAAGCTTCAGAATCCTGGTTGTATCACTTAATACATGAAGAAATTAAGACAAAAACCAAGAAGAGAGGTAAATGTGAGGCAATCAAGGGGGTAGAGCATGACAACTCACCGAAGAGTCGTGGCATTCTTTAGTCAGTGTTCCCTTCTTTGGCTCTGGTCAGAATCCTGTTGGCACCACTGAATAATGGCCGGTAAGAGCTGAAGTAAAGGAAAGAAACAAAAATGGCTCTTCAGGTTTTATTCATAAGATACAATTCTCAATGGCAAAAAGCATTTTGAATAAGAATTGCTTTACAACTCGAGGGATTGTTGAGTCTATTACACACCTCTAGTTAGTCTCATCTGCAATGTTGAGCTTTTTAAACTCCTCAAGAAGGTGCTGTCAGCAATCCTGCAGAATGAGGAACAAAAAAGACAAATATTCAATACAATTTCAAGAACTGATCAAACTCTTTGGGAACAATCTCTCTAACAAGAATCTGAAACCCAACAGCAACAGCAGTTGCCATAGCGACAGTTTCTCATCAGATTCAATGTTTATCAGATGTAGAAATTTCTTCCTTAAATTTGTGGCTTTGACTTCAGCCCTCCATCCAAATAAAATTGTCTTAATCCTTAGAAGTTGAAATGATCGATAGAAGTAAATGTTGTTTGACACAAACCTAATGGATTTGCTGTGATGTACTCCTCAAAAACAGGGTCATCCTAGTCACCCTCCTCCCTCCGTCCCTGCAGTATCTTCCAGGATGGAGGACAAGGCATCCTCTTGGCTGGTCACTCCATGGACTGCTCACATATCTGCAGAAAAAAGGGAAGAAAAAAGAAAAAACTTCCCCCGACAAAGCTGGGCATCATTAGTCCAACATTCAAATGCAAAACTAACTTCTACTCTACTCTAGCACACCAACTCTCACACTCACACCACCCTACAGATCTTACCAAATTAAGCCTGGCTAAAACTTTACATTACGCCTGATCTATACATCTTACTTCTGTCCCAAACATTGAGCATCCTCTGCGATGGTCGTCTTCAGGAGCTTCCACTGGAATCTGAAGATAATAAAAATCCTTGCTTTGAAGATTTCATTGATCATGTCAAATATTTTCAAAGTGTACCATGACAATATTAATCATGTTAAATTAGAACCATGGATAGCAAAATCATTGTAATGAACTCACCGAAGAGTGGTGGAATATTTTAATCAGTTTTTTCTTCTTGGGTTCTGGTCAGAATCCTGTTGGCACCACTGGATAAGGGCAGGTAAGAGCTGAAGTAAAGGAAAAAGAACAAAACTTGCTCTTTAAGTTTTATTGATTAGATGCAATTCTCAATGGCAACAAGCATTTTGAATAAGAATTGCTTTACAACTCGAGGGATTGTTGAGTCTATTACACACCTCTAGTTAGTCTCATCTGCAATGTTGAGCTTCTTAAACTCCTCAAGGAGGTGCTGTCAGCAATCCTGCAGAATGAGAAACAAAAAAGACAGAAAAATGTTCAATACAATTTCAAGAACTGATCAAACTCTTTGGGAACAATCTCTCTAACAAGAATCTGAAACCCACCAGAAACAGCAGTTGCCATAGCGACAGATACTCATCTGATTCAATGTTCCATCAGATGTAGAAATTTCTTCCTTGAATTTGTGGCTTTGACTTCAGCCCTCCATCCAAATAAAATTGTCTTAATCCTTAGAAGTTGAAATGATCGATAGAAGTAAATGTTGTTTGACACAAACCTAATGGATTTGCTGTGATGTACTCCTCAAAAACAGGGTCATCCTAGTCACCCTCCTCCATCCGTCCCTGCAGTATCTTCCAGGATGGAGGACAAGGCATCCTCTTGGCTGGTCACTCCATGGACTGCTCACATATCTGCAGAAAAAAGGGAAGAAAAAACGAAAAACTTGCCCACGACAAAGCTGGGCATCATTAGTCCAACATTCAAATGCAAAACTAACTTCTACTCTACTCTAGCACACCAACTCTCACACTCACACCACCCTACAGATCTTACCAAATTAAGCCTGGCTAAAACTTTACTTTATGCCTGATCTATACAATCTTACTTCTGTCCCAAGCATTGAGCATCCTCTGCGATGGTCGTCTTCAGGAGCTTCCACTGGAATCTGAAGATAATAAAAATCCTTGCTTTGAAGATTTCATTGATCATGTCAAATATTTTCAAAGTGTACCATGACAATATTAATCATGTTAAATTAGAACCATGGATAGCAAAATCATTGTAATGAACTCACCGAAGAGTGGTGGAATATTTTAATCAGTTTTTTCTTCTTGGGTTCTGGTCAGAATCCTGTTGGCACCACTGGATAAGGGCAGGTAAGAGCTGAAGTAAAGGAAAAAGAACAAAACTTGCTCTTTAAGTTTTATTGATTAGATGCAATTCTCAATGGCAACAAGCATTTTGAATAAGAATTGCTTTACAACTCGAGGGATTGTTGAGTCTATTACACACCTCTAGTTAGTCTCATCTGCAATGTTGAGCTTCTTAAACTCCTCAAGGAGGTGCTGTCAGCAATCCTGCAGAATGAGAAACAAAAAAGACAGAAAAATGTTCAATACAATTTCAAGAACTGATCAAACTCTTTGGGAACAATCTCTCTAACAAGAATCTGAAACCCACCAGAAACAGCAGTTGCCATAGCGACAGATACTCATCTGATTCAATGTTCCATCAGATGTAGAAATTTCTTCCTTGAATTTGTGGCTTTGACTTCAGCCCTCCATCCAAATAAAATTGTCTTAATCCTTAGAAGTTGAAATGATCGATAGAAGTAAATGTTGTTTGACACAAACCTAATGGATTTGCTGTGATGTACTCCTCAAAAACAGGGTCATCCTAGTCACCCTCCTCCCTCCGTCCCTGCAGTATCTTCCAGGATGGAGGACAAGGCATCCTCTTGGCTGGTCACTCCATGGACTGCTCACATATCTGCAGAAAAAAGGAAGAAAAAAGAAAAAACTTCCCCCGACAAAGCTGGGCATCATTAGTCCAACATTCAAATGCCAAACTAACTTCTACTCTACTCTAGCACACCAACTCTCACACTCACACCACCCTACAGATCTTACCAAATTAAGCCTGGCTAAAACTTTACTTTATGCCTGATCTATACAATCTTACTTCTGTCCCAAGCATTGAGCATCCTCTGCGATGGTCGTCTCCAGGAGCTTCCACTGGAATCTGAAGAAAATAAAAATCCTTGCTTTGAAGATTTCATTGATCATGTCAAATATTTTCAAAGTGTACCATGACAATATTAATCATGTTAAATTAGAACCATGGAAAGCAAAAGCTTTGTAATGAACTCACCGAAGAGTGGTGGAATATTTTAATCAGTTTTTTTCTTCTTGGGCTCTGGTCAGAATCCTGTTGGCACCACTGGATAAGGGCAGGTAAGAGCTGAAGTAAAGGAAAAAGAACAAAACTTGCTCTTTAAGTTTTATTGATTAGATGCAATTCTCAATGGCAACAAGCATTTTGAATAAGAATTGCTTTACAACTCGAGGGATTGTTGAGTCTATTACACACCTCTAGTTAGTCTCATCTGCAATGTTGAGCTTCTTAAACTCCTCAAGGAGGTGCTGTCAGCAATCCTGCAGAATGAGAAACAAAAAAGACAGAAAAATGTTCAATACAATTTCAAGAACTGATCAAACTCTTTGGGAACAATCTCTCTAACAAGAATCTGCAACCCAACAGCAACAGCAGTTGCCATAGCGACAGATACTCATCTGATTCAATGTTCCATCAGATGTAGAAATTTCTTCCTTAAATTTGTGGCTTTGACTTCAGCCCTCCATCCAAATAAAATTGTCTTAATCCTTAGAAGTTGAAATGATCGATAGAACTAAATGTTGTTTGACACAAACCTAATGGATTTGCTGCGATGTACTCCTCAAAAACAGGGTCATCCGAGTCACCCTCCTCCCTCCGTCCCTGCAGTATCTTCCAGGATGGAGGACAAGGCATCCTCTTGGCTGGTCACTCCATGGACTGCTCACATATCTGCAGAAAAAAGGGAAGAAAAAACAAAAAACTTGCCCACGACAAAGCTGGGCATCATTAGTCCAACATTCAAATGCAAAACTAACTTCTACTCTACTCTAGCACACCAACTCTCACACTCACACCACCCTACAGATCTTACCAAATTAAGCCTGGCTAAAACTTTACATTACGCCTCATCTTTACAATCTTACTTCTGTCCCAAGCATTGAGCATCCTCTGCGATGGTCGTCTTCAGGAGCTTCCACTGGAATCTGAAGAAAATAAAAATCCTTGCTTTGAAGATTTCATTGATCATGTCAAATATTTTCAAAGTGTACCATGACAATATTAATCATGTTAAATTAGAACAATGGATAGCAAAATCATTGTAATGAACTCACCGAAGAGTGGTGGAATATTTTAATCAGTTTTTTCTTCTTGGGTTCTGGTCAGAATCCTGTTGGCACCACTGGATAAGGGCAGGTAAGAGCTGAAGTAAAGGAAAAAGAACAAAACTTGCTCTTTAAGTTTTATTGATTAGATGCAATTCTCAATGGCAACAAGCATTTTGAATAAGAATTGCTTTACAACTCGAGGGATTGTTGAGTCTATTACACACCTCTAGTTAGTCTCATCTGCAATGTTGAGCTTCTTAAACTCCTCATGGAGGTGCTGTCAGCAATCCTGCAGAATGAGAAACAAAAAAGACGGAAAAATGTTCAATACAATTTCAAGAACTGATCAAACTCTTTGGGAACAATCTCTCTAACAAGAATCTGAAACCCAACAGAAACAGCAGTTGCCATAGCGACATATACTCATCTGATTCAATGTTCCATCAGATGTAGAAATTTCTTCCTTGAATTTGTGGCTTTGACTTCAGCCCTCCATCCAAATAAAATTGTCTTAATCCTTAGAAGTTGAAATGATCGATAGAAGTAAATGTTGTTTGACACAAACCTAATGGATTTGCTGTGATGTACTCCTCAAAAACAGGGTCATCCTAGTCACCCTCCTCCCTCCGTCCCTGCAGTATCTTCCAGGATGGAGGACAAGGCATCCTCTTGGCTGGTCACTCCATGGACTGCTCACATATCTGCAGAAAAAAGGGAAGAAAAAAGAAAAAACTTCCCCCGACAAAGCTGGGCATCATTAGTCCAACATTCAAATGCCAAACTAACTTCTACTCTACTCTAGCACACCAACTCTCACACTCACACCACCCTACAGATCTTACCAAATTAAGCCTGGCTAAAACTTTACTTTATGCCTGATCTATACAATCTTACTTCTGTCCCAAGCATTGAGCATCCTCTGCGATGGTCGTCTTCAGGAGCTTCCACTGGAATCTGAAGAAAATAAAAATCCTTGCTTTGAAGATTTCATTGATCATGTCAAATATTTTCAAAGTGTACCATGACAATATTAATCATGTTAAATTAGAACCATGGATAGCAAAAGCTTTGTAATGAACTCACCGAAGAGTGGTGGAATATTTTAATAAGTTTTTTCTTCTTGGGCTCTGGTCAGAATCCTGTTGGCACCACTGGATAAGGGCAGGTAAGAGCTGAAGTAAAGGAAAAAGAACAAAACTTGCTCTTTAAGTTTTATTGATTAGATGCAATTCTCAATGGCAACAAGCATTTTGAATAAGAATTGCTTTACAACTCGAGGGATTGTTGAGTCTATTACACACCTCTAGTTAGTCTCATCTGCAATGTTGAGCTTCTTAAACTCCTCAAGGAGGTGCTGTCAGCAATCCTGCAGAATGAGAAACAAAAAAGACAGAAAAATGTTCAATACAATTTCAAGAACTGATCAAACTCTTTGGGAACAATCTCTCTAACAAGAATCTTAAACCCAACAGCAACAGCAGTTGCCATAGCGACAGATACTCATCTGATTCAATGTTCCATCAGATGTAGAAATTTCTTCCTTGAATTTGTGGCTTTGACTTCAGCCCTCCATCCAAATAAAATTGTCTTTATCCTTAGAAGTTGAAATGATCGATAGAACTAAATGTTGTTTGAAACAAACCTAATGGATTTGCTGTGATGTACTCCTCAAAAACAGGGTCATCCTAGTCACCCTCCTCCCTCCGTCCCTGCAGTATCTTCCAGGATGGAGGACAAGGCATCCTCTTGGCTGGTCACTCCATGGACTGCTCACATATCTGCAGAAAAAAGGGAAGAAAAAACGAAAAACTTGCCCACGACAAAGCTGGGCATCATTAGTCCAACATTCAAATGCAAAACTAACTTCTACTCTACTCTAGCACACCAACTCTCACACTCACACCACCCTACAGATCTTACCAAATTAAGCCTGGCTAAAACTTTACATTACGCCTGATCTATACATCTTACTTCTGTCCCAAACATTGAGCATCCTCTGCGATGGTCGTCTTCAGGAGCTTCCACTGGAATCTGAAGAAAATAAAAATCCTTGCTTTGAAGATTTCATTGATCATGTCAAATATTTTCAAAGTGTACCATGACAATATTAATCATGTTAAATTAGAACCATGGATAGCAAAATCATTGTAATGAACTCACCGAAGAGTGGTGGAATATTTTAATCAGTTTTTTCTTCTTGGGTTCTGGTCAGAATCCTGTTGGCACCACTGGATAAGGGCAGGTAAGAGCTGAAGTAAAGGAAAAAGAACAAAACTTGCTCTTTAAGTTTTATTGATTAGATGCAATTCTCAATGGCAACAAGCATTTTGAATAAGAATTGCTTTACAACTCGAGGGATTGTTGAGTCTATTACACACCTCTAGTTAGTCTCATCTGCAATGTTGAGCTTCTTAAACTCCTCAAGGAGGTGCTGTCAGCAATCCTGCAGAATGAGAAACAAAAAAGACAGAAAAATGTTCAATACAATTTCAAGAACTGATCAAACTCTTTGGGAACAATCTCTCTAACAAGAATCTGAAACCCACCAGAAACAGCAGTTGCCATAGCGACAGATACTCATCTGATTCAATGTTCCATCAGATGTAGAAATTTCTTCCTTGAATTTGTGGCTTTGACTTCAGCCCTCCATCCAAATAAAATTGTCTTAATCCTTAGAAGTTGAAATGATCGATAGAAGTAAATGTTGTTTGACACAAACCTAATGGATTTGCTGTGATGTACTCCTCAAAAACAGGGTCATCCTAGTCACCCTCCTCCCTCCGTCCCTGCAGTATCTTCCAGGATGGAGGACAAGGCATCCTCTTGGCTGGTCACTCCATGGACTGCTCACATATCTGCAGAAAAAAGGAAGAAAAAAGAAAAAACTTCCCCCGACAAAGCTGGGCATCATTAGTCCAACATTCAAATGCCAAACTAACTTCTACTCTACTCTAGCACACCAACTCTCACACTCACACCACCCTACAGATCTTACCAAATTAAGCCTGGCTAAAACTTTACTTTATGCCTGATCTATACAATCTTACTTCTGTCCCAAGCATTGAGCATCCTCTGCGATGGTCGTCTCCAGGAGCTTCCACTGGAATCTGAAGAAAATAAAAATCCTTGCTTTGAAGATTTCATTGATCATGTCAAATATTTTCAAAGTGTACCATGACAATATTAATCATGTTAAATTAGAACCATGGAAAGCAAAAGCTTTGTAATGAACTCACCGAAGAGTGGTGGAATATTTTAATCAGTTTTTTTCTTCTTGGGCTCTGGTCAGAATCCTGTTGGCACCACTGGATAAGGGCAGGTAAGAGCTGAAGTAAAGGAAAAAGAACAAAACTTGCTCTTTAAGTTTTATTGATTAGATGCAATTCTCAATGGCAACAAGCATTTTGAATAAGAATTGCTTTACAACTCGAGGGATTGTTGAGTCTATTACACACCTCTAGTTAGTCTCATCTGCAATGTTGAGCTTCTTAAACTCCTCAAGGAGGTGCTGTCAGCAATCCTGCAGAATGAGAAACAAAAAAGACAGAAAAATGTTCAATACAATTTCAAGAACTGATCAAACTCTTTGGGAACAATCTCTCTAACAAGAATCTGCAACCCAACAGCAACAGCAGTTGCCATAGCGACAGATACTCATCTGATTCAATGTTCCATCAGATGTAGAAATTTCTTCCTTAAATTTGTGGCTTTGACTTCAGCCCTCCATCCAAATAAAATTGTCTTAATCCTTAGAAGTTGAAATGATCGATAGAACTAAATGTTGTTTGACACAAACCTAATGGATTTGCTGCGATGTACTCCTCAAAAACAGGGTCATCCGAGTCACCCTCCTCCCTCCGTCCCTGCAGTATCTTCCAGGATGGAGGACAAGGCATCCTCTTGGCTGGTCACTCCATGGACTGCTCACATATCTGCAGAAAAAAGGGAAGAAAAAACAAAAAACTTGCCCACGACAAAGCTGGGCATCATTAGTCCAACATTCAAATGCAAAACTAACTTCTACTCTACTCTAGCACACCAACTCTCACACTCACACCACCCTACAGATCTTACCAAATTAAGCCTGGCTAAAACTTTACATTACGCCTCATCTTTACAATCTTACTTCTGTCCCAAGCATTGAGCATCCTCTGCGATGGTCGTCTTCAGGAGCTTCCACTGGAATCTGAAGAAAATAAAAATCCTTGCTTTGAAGATTTCATTGATCATGTCAAATATTTTCAAAGTGTACCATGACAATATTAATCATGTTAAATTAGAACAATGGATAGCAAAATCATTGTAATGAACTCACCGAAGAGTGGTGGAATATTTTAATCAGTTTTTTCTTCTTGGGTTCTGGTCAGAATCCTGTTGGCACCACTGGATAAGGGCAGGTAAGAGCTGAAGTAAAGGAAAAAGAACAAAACTTGCTCTTTAAGTTTTATTGATTAGATGCAATTCTCAATGGCAACAAGCATTTTGAATAAGAATTGCTTTACAACTCGAGGGATTGTTGAGTCTATTACACACCTCTAGTTAGTCTCATCTGCAATGTTGAGCTTCTTAAACTCCTCATGGAGGTGCTGTCAGCAATCCTGCAGAATGAGAAACAAAAAAGACGGAAAAATGTTCAATACAATTTCAAGAACTGATCAAACTCTTTGGGAACAATCTCTCTAACAAGAATCTGAAACCCAACAGAAACAGCAGTTGCCATAGCGACATATACTCATCTGATTCAATGTTCCATCAGATGTAGAAATTTCTTCCTTGAATTTGTGGCTTTGACTTCAGCCCTCCATCCAAATAAAATTGTCTTAATCCTTAGAAGTTGAAATGATCGATAGAAGTAAATGTTGTTTGACACAAACCTAATGGATTTGCTGTGATGTACTCCTCAAAAACAGGGTCATCCTAGTCACCCTCCTCCCTCCGTCCCTGCAGTATCTTCCAGGATGGAGGACAAGGCATCCTCTTGGCTGGTCACTCCATGGACTGCTCACATATCTGCAGAAAAAAGGGAAGAAAAAAGAAAAAACTTCCCCCGACAAAGCTGGGCATCATTAGTCCAACATTCAAATGCCAAACTAACTTCTACTCTACTCTAGCACACCAACTCTCACACTCACACCACCCTACAGATCTTACCAAATTAAGCCTGGCTAAAACTTTACTTTATGCCTGATCTATACAATCTTACTTCTGTCCCAAGCATTGAGCATCCTCTGCGATGGTCGTCTTCAGGAGCTTCCACTGGAATCTGAAGAAAATAAAAATCCTTGCTTTGAAGATTTCATTGATCATGTCAAATATTTTCAAAGTGTACCATGACAATATTAATCATGTTAAATTAGAACCATGGATAGCAAAAGCTTTGTAATGAACTCACCGAAGAGTGGTGGAATATTTTAATAAGTTTTTTCTTCTTGGGCTCTGGTCAGAATCCTGTTGGCACCACTGGATAAGGGCAGGTAAGAGCTGAAGTAAAGGAAAAAGAACAAAACTTGCTCTTTAAGTTTTATTGATTAGATGCAATTCTCAATGGCAACAAGCATTTTGAATAAGAATTGCTTTACAACTCGAGGGATTGTTGAGTCTATTACACACCTCTAGTTAGTCTCATCTGCAATGTTGAGCTTCTTAAACTCCTCAAGGAGGTGCTGTCAGCAATCCTGCAGAATGAGAAACAAAAAAGACAGAAAAATGTTCAATACAATTTCAAGAACTGATCAAACTCTTTGGGAACAATCTCTCTAACAAGAATCTTAAACCCAACAGCAACAGCAGTTGCCATAGCGACAGATACTCATCTGATTCAATGTTCCATCAGATGTAGAAATTTCTTCCTTGAATTTGTGGCTTTGACTTCAGCCCTCCATCCAAATAAAATTGTCTTTATCCTTAGAAGTTGAAATGATCGATAGAACTAAATGTTGTTTGAAACAAACCTAATGGATTTGCTGTGATGTACTCCTCAAAAACAGGGTCATCCTAGTCACCCTCCTCCCTCCGTCCCTGCAGTATCTTCCAGGATGGAGGACAAGGCATCCTCTTGGCTGGTCACTCCATGGACTGCTCACATATCTGCAGAAAAAAGGGAAGAAAAAACGAAAAACTTGCCCACGACAAAGCTGGGCATCATTAGTCCAACATTCAAATGCAAAACTAACTTCTACTCTACTCTAGCACACCAACTCTCACACTCACACCACCCTACAGATCTTACCAAATTAAGCCTGGCTAAAACTTTACATTACGCCTGATCTATACATCTTACTTCTGTCCCAAACATTGAGCATCCTCTGCGATGGTCGTCTTCAGGAGCTTCCACTGGAATCTGAAGATAATAAAAATCCTTGCTTTGAAGATTTCATTGATCATGTCAAATATTTTCAAAGTGTACCATGACAATATTAATCATGTTAAATTAGAACCATGGATAGCAAAATCATTGTAATGAACTCACTGAAGAGTGGTGGAATATTTTAATCAGTTTTTTCTTCTTGGGTTCTGGTCAGAATCCTGTTGGCACCACTGGATAAGGGCAGGTAAGAGCTGAAGTAAAGGAAAAAGAACAAAACTTGCTCTTTAAGTTTTATTGATTAGATGCAATTCTCAATGGCAACAAGCATTTTGAATAAGAATTGCTTTACAACTCGAGGGATTGTTGAGTCTATTACACACCTCTAGTTAGTCTCATCTGCAATGTTGAGCTTCTTAAACTCCTCAAGGAGGTGCTGTCAGCAATCCTGCAGAATGAGAAACAAAAAAGACAGAAACATGTTCAATACAATTTCAAGAACTGATCAAACTCTTTGGGAACAATCTCTCTAACAAGAATCTGAAACCCAACAGCAACAGCAGTTGCCATAGCGACAGATACTCATCTGATTCAATGTTCCATCAGATGTAGAAATTTCTTCCTTAAATTTGTGGCTTTGACTTCAGCCCTCCATCCAAATAAAATTGTCTTAATCCTTAGAAGCTGAAATGATCGATAGAACTAAATGTTGTTTGACACAAACCTAATGAATTTGCTGCGATGTACTCCTCAAAAACAGGGTCATCCTAGTCACCCTCCTCCCTCCGTCCCTGCAGTATCTTCCAGGATGGAGGACAAGGCATCCTCTTGGCTGGTCACTCCATGGACTGCTCACATATCTGCAGAAAAAAGGGAAGAAAAAACAAAAAACTTGCCCCCGACAAAGCTGGGCATCATTAGTCCAACATTCAAATGCAAAACTAACTTCTACTCTACTCTAGCACACCAACTCTCACACTCACACCACCCTACAGATCTTACCAAATTAAGCCTGGCTAAAACTTTACATTACGCCTGATCTATAGAATCTTACTTCTGTCCCAAGCATTGAGCATCCTCTGCGATGGTCGTCTTCAGGAGCTTCCACTGGAATCTGAAGAAAATAAAAATCCTTGCTTTGAAGATTTCATTGATCATGTCAAATATTTTCAAAATGTACTATGACAATATTAATCATGTTAAATTAGAACCATGGATAGCAAAAGCTTTGTAATGAACTCACCGAAGAGTGGTGGAATATTTTAATCAGTTTTTTCTTCTTGGGCTCTGGTCAGAATCCTGTTGGCACCACTGGATAAGGGCAGGTAAGAGCTGAAGTAAAGGAAAAAGAACAAAACTTGCTCTTTAAGTTTTATTGATTAGATGCAATTCTCAATGGCAACAAGCATTTTGAATAAGAATTGCTTTACAACTCGAGGGATTGTTGAGTCTATTACACACCTCTAGTTAGTCTCATCTGCAATGTTGAGCTTCTTAAACTCCTCAAGGAGGTGCTGTCAGCAATCCTGCAGAATGAGAAACAAAAAAGACAGAAAAATGTTCAATACAATTTCAAGAACTGATCAAACTCTTTGGGAACAATCTCTCTAACAAGAATCTGAAACCCAACAGCAACAGCAGTTGCCATAGCGACAGTTTCTCATCAGATTCAATGATTATCAGATGTAGAAATTTCTTCCTTAAATTTGTGGCTTTGACTTCAGCTCTCCATCCAAATAAAATTGTCTTAATCCTTAGAAGTTGAAATGATCGATAGAAGTAAATGTTGTTTGACACAAACCTAATGGATTTGCTGTGATGTACTCCTCAAAAACAGGGTCATCCTAGTCACCCTCCTCCCTCCGTCCCTGCAGTATCTTCCAGGATGGAGGACAAGGCATCCTCTTGGCTGGTCACTCCATGGACTGCTCACATATCTGCAGAAAAAAGGGAAGAAAAAAGAAAAAACTTCCCCCGACAAAGCTGGGCATCATTAGTCCAACATTCAAATGCAAAAATAAATTCTACTCTACTCTAGCACACCAACTCTCACACTCACACCACCCTACAGATCTTACCAAATTAAGCCTGGCTAAAACTTTACATTACGCCTGATCTATACAATCTTACTTCTGTCCCAAGCATTGAGCATCCTCTGCGATGGTCGTCTTCAGGAGCTTCCACTGGAATCTGAAGAAAATAAAAATCCTTGCTTTGAAGATTTCATTGATCATGTCAAATATTTTCAAAGTGTACCATGACAATATTAATCATGTTAAATTAGAACCATGGATAGCAAAAGCTTTGTAATGAACTCACCGAAGAGTGGTGGAATATTTTAATCAGTTTTTTCTACTTGGGCTCTGGTCAGAATCCTGTTGACACCACTGGATAAGGGCAGGTAAGAGCTGAAGTAAAGGAAAAAGAACAAAACTTGCTCTTTAAGTTTTATTGATTAGATGCAATTCTCAATGGCAACAAGCATTTTGAATAAGAATTGCTTTACAACTCGAGGGATTGTTGAGTCTATTACACACCTCTAGTTAGTCTCATCTGCAATGTTGAGCTTCTTAAACTCCTCAAGGAGGTGCTGTCAGCAATCCTGCAGAATGAGAAACAAAAAAGACAGAAAAATGTTCAATACAATTTCAAGAACTGATCAAACTCTTTGGGAACAATCTCTCTAACAAGAATCTTAAACCCAACAGCAACAGCAGTTGCCATAGCGACAGATACTCATCTGATTCAATGTTCCATCAGATGTAGAAATTTCTTCCTTGAATTTGTGGCTTTGACTTCAGCCCTCCATCCAAATAAAATTGTCTTTATCCTTAGAAGTTGAAATGATCGATAGAACTAAATGTTGTTTGAAACAAACCTAATGGATTTGCTGTGATGTACTCCTCAAAAACAGGGTCATCCTAGTCACCCTCCTCCCTCCGTCCCTGCAGTATCTTCCAGGATGGAGGACAAGGCATCCTCTTTGCTGGTCACTCCATGGACTGCTCACATATCTGCAGAAAAAAGGGAAGAAAAAACGAAAAACTTGCCCACGACAAAGCTGGGCATCATTAGTCCAACATTCAAATGCAAAACTAACTTCTACTCTACTCTAGCACACCAACTCTCACACTCACACCACCCTACAGATCTTACCAAATTAAGCCTGGCTAAAACTTTACATTACGCCTGATCTATACATCTTACTTCTGTCCCAAACATTGAGCATCCGCTGCGATGGTCGTCTTCAGGAGCTTCCACTGGAATCTGAAGATAATAAAAATCCTTGCTTTGAAGATTTCATTGATCATGTCAAATATTTTCAAAGTGTACCATGACAATATTAATCATGTTAAATTAGAACCATGGATAGCAAAATCATTGTAATGAACTCACCGAAGAGTGGTTGAATATTTTAATCAGTTTTTTCTTCTTGGGTTCTGGTCAGAATCCTGTTGGCACCACTGGATAAGGGCAGGTAAGAGCTGAAGTAAAGGAAAAAGAACAAAACTTGCTCTTTAAGTTTTATTGATTAGATGCAATTCTCAATGGCAACAAGCATTTTGAATAAGAATTGCTTTACAACTCGAGGGATTGTTGAGTCTATTACACACCTCTAGTTAGTCTCATCTGCAATGTTGAGCTTCTTAAACTCCTCAAGGAGGTGCTGTCAGCAATCCTGCAGAATGAGAAACAAAAAAGACAGAAAAATGTTCAATACAATTTCAAGAACTGATCAAACTCTTTGGGAACAATCTCTCTAACAAGAATCTGAAACCCACCAGAAACAGCAGTTGCCATAGCGACAGATACTCATCTGATTCAATGTTCCATCAGATGTAGAAATTTCTTCCTTGAATTTGTGGCTTTGACTTCAGCCCTCCATCCAAATAAAATTGTCTTAATCCTTAGAAGTTGAAATGATCGATAGAAGTAAATGTTGTTTGACACAAACCTAATGGATTTGCTGTGATGTACTCCTCAAAAACAGGGTCATCCTAGTCACCCTCCTCCCTCCGTCCCTGCAGTATCTTCCAGGATGGAGGACAAGGCATCCTCTTGGCTGGTCACTCCATGGACTGCTCACATATCTGCAGAAAAAAGGGAAGAAAAAAGAAAAAACTTCCCCCGACAAAGCTGGGCATCATTAGTCCAACATTCAAATGCCAAACTAACTTCTACTCTACTCTAGCACACCAACTCTCACACTCACACCACCCTACAGATCTTACCAAATTAAGCCTGGCTAAAACTTTACTTTATGCCTGATCTATACAATCTTACTTCTGTCCCAAGCATTGAGCATCCTCTGCGATGGTCGTCTTCAGGAGCTTCCACTGGAATCTGAAGAAAATAAAAATCCTTGCTTTGAAGATTTCATTGATCATGTCAAATATTTTCAAAGTGTACCATGACAATATTAATCATGTTAAATTAGAACCATGGAAAGCAAAAGCTTTGTAATGAACTCACCGAAGAGTGGTGGAATATTTTAATCAGTTTTTTCTTCTTGGGCTCTGGTCAGAATTCTGTTGGCACCACTGGATAAGGGCAGGTAAGAGCTGAAGTAAAGGAAAAAGAACAAAACTTGCTCTTTAAGTTTTATTGATGAGATGCAATTCTCAATGGCAACAAGCATTTTGAATAAGAATTGCTTTACAACTCGAGGGATTGTTGAGTCTATTACACACCTCTAGTTAGTCTCATCTGCAATGTTGAGCTTCTTAAACTCCTCAAGGAGGTGCTGTCAGCAATCCTGCAGAATGAGAAACAAAAAAGACAGAAAAATGTTCAATACAATTTCAAGAACTGATCAAACTCTTTGGGAACAATCTCTCTAACAAGAATCTGAAACCCAACAGCAACAGCAGTTGCCATAGCGACAGATACTCATCTGATTCAATGTTCCATCAGATGTAGAAATTTCTTCCTTAAATTTGTGGCTTTGACTTCAGCCCTCCATCCAAATAAAATTGTCTTAATCCTTAGAAGTTGAAATGATCGATAGAACTAAATGTTGTTTGACACAAACCTAATGGATTTGCTGCGATGTACTCCTCAAAAACAGGGTCATCCGAGTCACCCTCCTCCCTCCGTCCCTGCAGTATCTTCCAGGATGGAGGACAAGGCATCCTCTTGGCTGGTCACTCCATGGACTGCTCACATATCTGCAGAAAAAAGGGAAGAAAAAACAAAAAACTTGCCCACGACAAAGCTGGGCATCATTAGTCCAACATTCAAATGCAAAACTAACTTCTACTCTACTCTAGCACACCAACTCTCACACTCACACCACCCTACAGATCTTACCAAATTAAGCCTGGCTAAAACTTTACATTACGCCTGATCTATACAATCTTACTTCTGTCCCAAGCATTGAGCATCCTCTGCGATGGTCGTCTTCAGGAGCTTCCACTGGAGCTGAAGAAAATAAAAATCCTTGCTTTGAAGATTTCATTGATCATGTCAAATATTTTCAAAGTGTACCATGACAATATTAATCATGTTAAATTAGAACCATGGATAGCAAAATCATTGTAATGAACTCACCGAAGAGTGGTGGAATATTTTAATCAGTTTTTTCTTCTTGGGTTCTGGTCAGAATCCTGTTGGCACCACTGGATAAGGGCAGGTAAGAGCTGAAGTAAAGGAAAAAGAACAAAACTTGCTCTTTAAGTTTTATTGATTAGATGCAATTCTCAATGGCAACAAGCATTTTGAATAAGAATTGCTTTACAACTCGAGGGATTGTTGAGTCTATTACACACCTCTAGTTAGTCTCATCTGCAATGTTGAGCTTCTTAAACTCCTCAAGGAGGTGCTGTCAGCAATCCTGCAGAATGAGAAACAAAAAAGACAGAAAAATGTTCAATACAATTTCAAGAACTGATCAAACTCTTTGGGAACAATCTCTCTAACAAGAATCTGAAACCCAACAGCAACAGCAGTTGCCATAGCGACAGATACTCATCTGATTCAATGTTCCATCAGATGTAGAAATTTCTTCCTTAAATTTGTGGCTTTGACTTCAGCCCTCCATCCAAATAAAATTGTCTTAATCCTTAGAAGTTGAAATGATCGATAGAACTAAATGTTGTTTGACACAAACCTAATGGATTTGCTGCGATGTACTCCTCAAAAACAGGGTCATCCGAGTCACCCTCCTCCCTCCGTCCCTGCAGTATCTTCCAGGATGGAGGACAAGGCATCCTCTTGGCTGGTCACTCCATGGACTGCTCACATATCTGCAGAAAAAAGGGAAGAAAAAACAAAAAACTTGCCCACGACAAAGCTGGGCATCATTAGTCCAACATTCAAATGCAAAACTAACTTCTACTCTACTCTAGCACACCAACTCTCACACTCACACCACCCTACAGATCTTACCAAATTAAGCCTGGCTAAAACTTTACATTACGCCTGATCTATACAATCTTACTTCTGTCCCAAGCATTGAGCATCCTCTGCAATGGTCGTCTTCAGGAGCTTCCACTGGAATCTGAAGAAAATAAAAATCCTTGCTTTGAAGATTTCATTGATCATGTCAAATATTTTCAAAGTGTACCATGACAATATTAATCATGTTAAATTAGAACCATGGATAGCAAAATCATTGTAATGAACTCACCGAAGAGTGGTGGAATATTTTAATCAGTTTTTTCTTCTTGGGTTCTGGTCAGAATCCTGTTGGCACCACTGGATAAGGGCAGGTAAGAGCTGAAGTAAAGGAAAAAGAACAAAACTTGCTCTTTAAGTTTTATTGATTAGATGCAATTCTCAATGGCAACAAGCATTTTGAATAAGAATTGCTTTACAACTCGAGGGATTGTTGAGTCTATTACACACCTCTAGTTAGTCTCATCTGCAATGTTGAGCTTCTTAAACTCCTCAAGGAGGTGCTGTCAGCAATCCTGCAGAATGAGAAACAAAAAAGACAGAAAAATGTTCAATACAATTTCAAGAACTGATCAAACTCTTTGGGAACAATCTCTCTAACAAGAATCTGAAACCCAACAGAAACAGCAGTTGCCATAGCGACAGATACTCATCTGATTCAATGTTCCATCAGATGTAGAAATTTCTTCCTTGAATTTGTGACTTTGACTTCAGCCCTCCATCCAAATAAAATTGTCTTAATCCTTAGAAGTTGAAATGATCGATAGAAGTAAATGTTGTTTGACACAAACCTAATGGATTTGCTGTGATGTACTCCTCAAAAACAGGGTCATCCTAGTCACCCTCCTCCCTCCGTCCCTGCAGTATCTTCCAGGATGGAGGACAAGGCATCCTCTTGGCTGGTCACTCCATGGACTGCTCACATATCTGCAGAAAAAAGGGAAGAAAAAAGAAAAAACTTGCCCACGACAAAGCTGGGCATCATTAGTCCAACATTCAAATGCAAAACTAACTTCTACTCTACTCTAGCACACCAACTCTCACACTCACACCACCCTACAGATCTTACCAAATTAAGCCTGGCTAAAACTTTACATTACGCCTGATCTATACAATCTTACTTCTGTCCCAAGCATTGAGCATCCTCTGCGATGGTCGTCTTCAGGAGCTTCCACTGGAGCTGAAGAAAATAAAAATCCTTGCTTTGAAGATTTCATTGATCATGTCAAATATTTTCAAAGTGTACCATGACAATATTAATCATGTTAAATTAGAACCATGGATAGCAAAATCATTGTAATGAACTCACCGAAGAGTGGTGGAATATTTTAATCAGTTTTTTCTTCTTGGGTTCTGGTCAGAATCCTGTTGGCACCACTGGATAAGGGCAGGTAAGAGCTGAAGTAAAGGAAAAAGAACAAAACTTGCTCTTTAAGTTTTATTGATTAGATGCAATTCTCAATGGCAACAAGCATTTTGAATAAGAATTGCTTTACAACTCGAGGGATTGTTGAGTCTATTACACACCTCTAGTTAGTCTCATCTGCAATGTTGAGCTTCTTAAACTCCTCAAGGAGGTGCTGTCAGCAATCCTGCAGAATGAGAAACAAAAAAGACAGAAAAATGTTCAATACAATTTCAAGAACTGATCAAACTCTTTGGGAACAATCTCTCTAACAAGAATCTGAAACCCAACAGCAACAGCAGTTGCCATAGCGACAGATACTCATCTGATTCAATGTTCCATCAGATGTAGAAATTTCTTCCTTAAATTTGTGGCTTTGACTTCAGCCCTCCATCCAAATAAAATTGTCTTAATCCTTAGAAGTTGAAATGATCGATAGAACTAAATGTTGTTTGACACAAACCTAATGGATTTGCTGCGATGTACTCCTCAAAAACAGGGTCATCCGAGTCACCCTCCTCCCTCCGTCCCTGCAGTATCTTCCAGGATGGAGGACAAGGCATCCTCTTGGCTGGTCACTCCATGGACTGCTCACATATCTGCAGAAAAAAGGGAAGAAAAAACAAAAAACTTGCCCACGACAAAGCTGGGCATCATTAGTCCAACATTCAAATGCAAAACTAACTTCTACTCTACTCTAGCACACCAACTCTCACACTCACACCACCCTACAGATCTTACCAAATTAAGCCTGGCTAAAACTTTACATTACGCCTGATCTATACAATCTTACTTCTGTCCCAAGCATTGAGCATCCTCTGCAATGGTCGTCTTCAGGAGCTTCCACTGGAATCTGAAGAAAATAAAAATCCTTGCTTTGAAGATTTCATTGATCATGTCAAATATTTTCAAAGTGTACCATGACAATATTAATCATGTTAAATTAGAACCATGGATAGCAAAATCATTGTAATGAACTCACCGAAGAGTGGTGGAATATTTTAATCAGTTTTTTCTTCTTGGGTTCTGGTCAGAATCCTGTTGGCACCACTGGATAAGGGCAGGTAAGAGCTGAAGTAAAGGAAAAAGAACAAAACTTGCTCTTTAAGTTTTATTGATTAGATGCAATTCTCAATGGCAACAAGCATTTTGAATAAGAATTGCTTTACAACTCGAGGGATTGTTGAGTCTATTACACACCTCTAGTTAGTCTCATCTGCAATGTTGAGCTTCTTAAACTCCTCAAGGAGGTGCTGTCAGCAATCCTGCAGAATGAGAAACAAAAAAGACAGAAAAATGTTCAATACAATTTCAAGAACTGATCAAACTCTTTGGGAACAATCTCTCTAACAAGAATCTGAAACCCAACAGAAACAGCAGTTGCCATAGCGACAGATACTCATCTGATTCAATGTTCCATCAGATGTAGAAATTTCTTCCTTGAATTTGTGACTTTGACTTCAGCCCTCCATCCAAATAAAATTGTCTTAATCCTTAGAAGTTGAAATGATCGATAGAAGTAAATGTTGTTTGACACAAACCTAATGGATTTGCTGTGATGTACTCCTCAAAAACAGGGTCATCCTAGTCACCCTCCTCCCTCCGTCCCTGCAGTATCTTCCAGGATGGAGGACAAGGCATCCTCTTGGCTGGTCACTCCATGGACTGCTCACATATCTGCAGAAAAAAGGGAAGAAAAAAGAAAAAACTTGCCCACGACAAAGCTGGGCATCATTAGTCCAACATTCAAATGCAAAACTAACTTCTACTCTACTCTAGCACACCAACTCTCACACTCACACCACCCTACAGATCTTACCAAATTAAGCCTGGCTAAAACTTTACATTACGCCTGATCTATACAATCTTACTTCTGTCCCAAGCATTGAGCATCCTCTGCGATGGTCGTCTTCAGGAGCTTCCACTGGAGCTGAAGAAAATAAAAATCCTTGCTTTGAAGATTTCATTGATCATGTCAAATATTTTCAAAGTGTACCATGACAATATTAATCATGTTAAATTAGAACCATGGATAGCAAAATCATTGTAATGAACTCACCGAAGAGTGGTGGAATATTTTAATCAGTTTTTTCTTCTTGGGTTCTGGTCAGAATCCTGTTGGCACCACTGGATAAGGGCAGGTAAGAGCTGAAGTAAAGGAAAAAGAACAAAACTTGCTCTTTAAGTTTTATTGATTAGATGCAATTCTCAATGGCAACAAGCATTTTGAATAAGAATTGCTTTACAACTCGAGGGATTGTTGAGTCTATTACACACCTCTAGTTAGTCTCATCTGCAATGTTGAGCTTCTTAAACTCCTCAAGGAGGTGCTGTCAGCAATCCTGCAGAATGAGAAACAAAAAAGACAGAAAAATGTTCAATACAATTTCAAGAACTGATCAAACTCTTTGGGAACAATCTCTCTAACAAGAATCTGAAACCCAACAGCAACAGCAGTTGCCATAGCGACAGATACTCATCTGATTCAATGTTCCATCAGATGTAGAAATTTCTTCCTTAAATTTGTGGCTTTGACTTCAGCCCTCCATCCAAATAAAATTGTCTTAATCCTTAGAAGTTGAAATGATCGATAGAACTAAATGTTGTTTGACACAAACCTAATGGATTTGCTGCGATGTACTCCTCAAAAACAGGGTCATCCGAGTCACCCTCCTCCCTCCGTCCCTGCAGTATCTTCCAGGATGGAGGACAAGGCATCCTCTTGGCTGGTCACTCCATGGACTGCTCACATATCTGCAGAAAAAAGGGAAGAAAAAACAAAAAACTTGCCCACGACAAAGCTGGGCATCATTAGTCCAACATTCAAATGCAAAACTAACTTCTACTCTACTCTAGCACACCAACTCTCACACTCACACCACCCTACAGATCTTACCAAATTAAGCCTGGCTAAAACTTTACATTACGCCTGATCTATACAATCTTACTTCTGTCCCAAGCATTGAGCATCCTCTGCAATGGTCGTCTTCAGGAGCTTCCACTGGAATCTGAAGAAAATAAAAATCCTTGCTTTGAAGATTTCATTGATCATGTCAAATATTTTCAAAGTGTACCATGACAATATTAATCATGTTAAATTAGAACCATGGATAGCAAAATCATTGTAATGAACTCACCGAAGAGTGGTGGAATATTTTAATCAGTTTTTTCTTCTTGGGTTCTGGTCAGAATCCTGTTGGCACCACTGGATAAGGGCAGGTAAGAGCTGAAGTAAAGGAAAAAGAACAAAACTTGCTCTTTAAGTTTTATTGATTAGATGCAATTCTCAATGGCAACAAGCATTTTGAATAAGAATTGCTTTACAACTCGAGGGATTGTTGAGTCTATTACACACCTCTAGTTAGTCTCATCTGCAATGTTGAGCTTCTTAAACTCCTCAAGGAGGTGCTGTCAGCAATCCTGCAGAATGAGAAACAAAAAAGACAGAAAAATGTTCAATACAATTTCAAGAACTGATCAAACTCTTTGGGAACAATCTCTCTAACAAGAATCTGAAACCCAACAGAAACAGCAGTTGCCATAGCGACAGATACTCATCTGATTCAATGTTCCATCAGATGTAGAAATTTCTTCCTTGAATTTGTGACTTTGACTTCAGCCCTCCATCCAAATAAAATTGTCTTAATCCTTAGAAGTTGAAATGATCGATAGAAGTAAATGTTGTTTGACACAAACCTAATGGATTTGCTGTGATGTACTCCTCAAAAACAGGGTCATCCTAGTCACCCTCCTCCCTCCGTCCCTGCAGTATCTTCCAGGATGGAGGACAAGGCATCCTCTTGGCTGGTCACTCCATGGACTGCTCACATATCTGCAGAAAAAAGGGAAGAAAAAAGAAAAAACTTGCCCACGACAAAGCTGGGCATCATTAGTCCAACATTCAAATGCAAAACTAACTTCTACTCTACTCTAGCACACCAACTCTCACACTCACACCACCCTACAGATCTTACCAAATTAAGCCTGGCTAAAACTTTACATTACGCCTGATCTATACAATCTTACTTCTGTCCCAAGCATTGAGCATCCTCTGCGATGGTCGTCTTCAGGAGCTTCCACTGGAATCTGAAGAAAAAAAAAATCCTTGCTTTGAAGATTTCATTGATCATGTCAAATATTTTCAAAGTGTACCATGACAATATTAATCATGTTAAATTAGAACCATGGATAGCAAAAGCTTTGTAATGAACTCACCGAAGAGTGGTGGAATATTTTAATCAGTTTTTTCTTCTTGGGTTCTGGTCAGAATCCTGTTGGCACCACTGGATAAGGGCAGGTAAGAGCTGAAGTAAAGGAAAAAGAACAAAACTTGCTCTTTAAGTTTTATTGATTAGATGCAATTCTCAATGGCAACAAGCATTTTGAATAAGAATTGCTTTACAACTCGAGGGATTGTTGAGTCTATTACACACCTCTAGTTAGTCTCATCTGCAATGTTGAGCTTCTTAAACTCCTCAAGGAGGTGCTGTCAGCAATCCTGCAGAATGAGAAACAAAAAAGACAGAAAAATGTTCAATACAATTTCAAGAACTGATCAAACTCTTTGGGAACAATCTCTCTAACAAGAATCTGAAACCCAACAGCAACAGCAGTTGCCATAGCGACAGATACTCATCTGATTCAATGTTCCATCAGATGTAGAAATTTCTTCCTTGAATTTGTGGCTTTGACTACAGCCCTCCATCCAAATAAAATTGTCTTTATCCTTAGAAGTTTAAATGATCGATAGAACTAAATGTTGTTTGACACAAACCTAATGGATTTGCTGTGATGTACTCCTCAAAAACAGGGTCATCCTAGTCACCCTCCTTCCTCCGTCCCTGCAGTATCTTCCAGGATGGAGGACAAGGCATCCTCTTGGCTGGTCACTCCATGGACTGCTCACATATCTGCAGAAAAAAGGGAAGAATAAACAAAAAACTTGCCCCCGACAAAGCCGGGCATCATTAGTCCAACATTCAAATGCAAAACTAACTTCTACTCTACTCTAGCACACCAACTCTCACACTCACACCACCCTACAGATCTTACCAAATTAAGCCTGGCTAAAACTTTACATTACGCCTGATCTATACAATCTTACTTCTGTCCCAAGCATTGAGCATCCTCTGCGATGGTCGTCTTCAGGAGCTTCCACTGGAATCTGAAGAAAATAAAAATCCTTGCTTTGAAGATTTCATTGATCATGTCAAATATTTTCAAAGTGTACCATGACAATATTAATCATGTTAAATTAGAACCATGGATAGCAAAAGCTTTGTAATGAACTCACCGAAGAGTGGTGGAATATTTTAATCAGTTTTTTCTTCTTGGGTTCTGGTCAGAATCCTGTTGGCACCACTGGATAAGGGCAGGTAAGAGCTGAAGTAAAGGAAAAAGAACAAAACTTGCTCTTTAAGTTTTATTGATTAGATGCAATTCTCAATGGCAACAAGCATTTTGAATAAGAATTGCTTTACAACTCGAGGGATTGTTGAGTCTATTACACACCTCTAGTTAGTCTCATCTGCAATGTTGAGCTTCTTAAACTCCTCAAGGAGGTGCTGTCAGCAATCCTGCAGAATGAGAAACAAAAAAGACAGAAAAATGTTCAATACAATTTCAAGAACTGATCAAACTCTTTGGGAACAATCTCTCTAACAAGAATCTGAAACCCAACAGCAACAGCAGTTGCCATAGCGACAGATACTCATCTGATTCAATGTTCCATCAGATGTAGAAATTTCTTCCTTAAATTTGTGGCTTTGACTTCAGCCCTCCATCCAAATAAAATTGTCTTAATCCTTAGAAGTTGAAATGATCGATAGAACTAAATGTTGTTTGACACAAACCTAATGGATTTGCTGCGATGTACTCCTCAAAAACAGGGTCATCCTAGTCACCCTCCTCCCTCCGTCCCTGCAGTATCTTCCAGGATGGAGGACAAGGCATCCTCTTGGCTGGTCACTCCATGGACTGCTCACATATCTGCAGAAAAAAGGGAAGAAAAAAGAAAAAACTTGCCCCCGACAAAGCTGGGCATCATTAGTCCAACATTCAAATGCAAAACTAACTTCTACTCTACTCTAGCACACCAACTCTCACACTCACACCACCCTACAGATCTTACCAAATTAAGCCTGGCTAAAACTTTACATTACGCCTGATCTATACAATCTTACTTCTGTCCCAAGCATTGAGCATCCTCTGCGATGGTCGTCTTCAGGAGCTTCCACTGGAATCTGAAGAAAATAAAAATCCTTGCTTTGAAGATTTTATTGATCATGTCAAATATTTTCAAAGTGTACCATGACAATATTAATCATGTTAAATTAGAACCATGGATAGCAAAATCATTGTAATGAACTCACCGAAGAGTGGTGGAATATTTTAATCAGTTTTTTCTTCTTGGGTTCTGGTCAGAATCCTGTTGGCACCACTGGATAAGGGCAGGTAAGAGCTGAAGTAAAGGAAAAAGAACAAAACTTGCTCTTTAAGTTTTATTGATTAGATGCAATTCTCAATGGCAACAAGCATTTTGAATAAGAATTGCTTTACAACTCGAGGGATTGTTGAGTCTATTACACACCTCTAGTTAGTCTCATCTGCAATGTTGAGCTTCTTAAACTCCTCAAGGAGGTGCTGTCAGCAATCCTGCAGAATGAGAAACAAAAAAGACAGAAAAATGTTCAATACAATTTCAAGAACTGATCAAACTCTTTGGGAACAATCTCTCTAACAAGAATCTGAAACCCAACAGAAACAGCAGTTGCCATAGCGACAGATACTCATCTGATTCAATGTTCCATCAGATGTAGAAATTTCTTCCTTGAATTTGTGACTTTGACTTCAGCCCTCCATCCAAATAAAATTGTCTTAATCCTTAGAAGTTGAAATGATCGATAGAAGTAAATGTTGTTTGACACAAACCTAATGGATTTGCTGTGATGTACTCCTCAAAAACAGGGTCATCCTAGTCACCCTCCTCCCTCCGTCCCTGCAGTATCTTCCAGGATGGAGGACAAGGCATCCTCTTGGCTGGTCACTCCATGGACTGCTCACATATCTGCAGAAAAAAGGAAGAAAAAAGAAAAAACTTCCTCCGGCAAAGCTGGGCATCATTAGTCCAACATTCAAATGCCAAACTAACTTCTACTCTACTCTAGCACACCAACTCTCACACTCACACCACCCTACAGATCTTACCAAATTAAGCCTGGCTAAAACTTTACTTTATGCCTGATCTATACAATCTTACTTCTGTCCCAAGCATTGAGCATCCTCTGCGATGGTCGTCTTCAGGAGCTTCCACTGGAATCTGAAGAAAATAAAAATCCTTGCTTTGAAGATTTCATTGATCATGTCAAATATTTTCAAAGTGTACCATGACAATATTAATCATGTTAAATTAGAACCATGGATAGCAAAAGCTTTGTAATGAACTCACCGAAGAGTGGTGGAATATTTTAATCAGTTTTTTCTTCTTGGGTTCTGGTCAGAATCCTGTTGGCACCACTGGATAAGGGCAGGTAAGAGCTGAAGTAAAGGAAAAAGAACAAAACTTGCTCTTTAAGTTTTATTGATTAGATGCAATTCTCAATGGCAACAAGCATTTTGAATAAGAATTGCTTTACAACTCGAGGGATTGTTGAGTCTATTACACACCTCTAGTTAGTCTCATCTGCAATGTTGAGCTTCTTAAACTCCTCAAGGAGGTGCTGTCAGCAATCCTGCAGAATGAGAAACAAAAAAGACAGAAAAATGTTCAATACAATTTCAAGAACTGATCAAACTCTTTGGGAACAATCTCTCTAACAAGAATCTGAAACCCAACAGCAACAGCAGTTGCCATAGCGACAGATACTCATCTGATTCAATGTTCCATCAGATGTAGAAATTTCTTCCTTGAATTTGTGGCTTTGACTTCAGCCCTCCATCCAAATAAAATTGTCTTTATCCTTAGAAGTTGAAATGATCGATAGAACTAAATGTTGTTTGACACAAACCTAATGGATTTGCTGTGATGTACTCCTCAAAAACAGGGTCATCCTAGTCACCCTCCTCCCTCCGTCCCTGCAGTATCTTCCAGGATGGAGGACAAGGCATCCTCTTGGCTGGTCACTCCATGGACTGCTCACATATCTGCAGAAAAAAGGGAAGAATAAACAAAAAACTTGCCCCCGACAAAGCCGGGCATCATTAGTCCAACATTCAAATGCAAAACTAACTTCTACTCTACTCTAGCACACCAACTCTCACACTCACACCACCCTACAGATCTTACCAAATTAAGCCTGGCTAAAACTTTACATTACGCCTGATCTATAGAATCTTACTTCTGTCCCAAGCATTGAGCATCCTCTGCGATGGTCGTCTTCAGGAGCTTCCACTGGAATCTGAAGAAAATAAAAATCCTTGCTTTGAAGATTTCATTGATCATGTCAAATATTTTCAAAGTGTACCATGACAATATTAATCATGTTAAATTAGAACCATGGATAGCAAAAGCTTTGTAATGAACTCACCGAAGAGTGGTGGAATATTTTAATCAGTTTTTTCTTCTTGGGTTCTGGTCAGAATCCTGTTGGCACCACTGGATAAGGGCAGGTAAGAGCTGAAGTAAAGGAAAAAGAACAAAACTTGCTCTTTAAGTTTTATTGATTAGATGCAATTCTCAATGGCAACAAGCATTTTGAATAAGAATTGCTTTACAACTCGAGGGATTGTTGAGTCTATTACACACCTCTAGTTAGTCTCATCTGCAATGTTGAGCTTCTTAAACTCCTCAAGGAGGTGCTGTCAGCAATCCTGCAGAATGAGAAACAAAAAAGACAGAAAAATGTTCAATACAATTTCAAGAACTGATCAAACTCTTTGGGAACAATCTCTCTAACAAGAATCTGAAACCCAACAGCAACAGCAGTTGCCATAGCGACAGATACTCATCTGATTCAATGTTCCATCAGATGTAGAAATTTCTTCCTTAAATTTGTGGCTTTGACTTTAGCCCTCCATCCAAATAAAATTGTCTTAATCCTTAGAAGTTGAAATGATCGATAGAACTAAATGTTGTTTGACACAAACCTAATGGATTTGCTGCGATGTACTCCTCAAAAACAGGGTCATCCTAGTCACCCTCCTCCCTCCGTCCCTGCAGTATCTTCCAGGATGGAGGACAAGGCATCCTCTTGGCTGGTCACTCCATGGACTGCTCACATATCTGCAGAAAAAAGGGAAGAAAAAAGAAAAAACTTGCCCCCGACAAAGCTGGGCATCATTAGTCCAACATTCAAATGCAAAACTAACTTCTACTCTACTCTAGCACACCAACTCTCACACTCACACCACCCTACAGATCTTACCAAATTAAGCCTGGCTAAAACTTTACATTACGCCTGATCTATACAATCTTACTTCTGTCCCAAGCATTGAGCATCCTCTGCGATGGTCGTCTTCAGGAGCTTCCACTGGAATCTGAAGAAAATAAAAATCCTTGCTTTGAAGATTTCATTGATCATGTCAAATATTTTCAAAGTGTACCATGACAATATTAATCATGTTAAATTAGAACCATGGAAAGCAAAAGCTTTGTAATGAACTCACCGAAGAGTGGTGGAATATTTTAAGCAGTTTTTTCTACTTGGGCTCTGGTCAGAATCCTGTTGGCACCACTGGATAAGGGCAGGTAAGAGCTGAAGTAAAGGAAAAAGAACAAAACTTGCTCTTTAAGTTTTATTGATTAGATGCAATTCTCAATGGCAACAAGCATTTTGAATAAGAATTGCTTTACAACTCGAGGGATTGTTGAGTCTATTACACACCTCTAGTTAGTCTAATCTGCAATGTTGAGCTTCTTAAACTCCTCAAGGAGGTGCTGTCAGCAATCCTGCAGAATGAGAAACAAAAAAGACAGAAAAATCTTCAATACAATTTCAAGAACTGATCAAACTCTTTGGGAACAATCTCTCTAACAAGAATCTGAAACCCAACAGCAACAGCAGTTGCCATAGCGACAGATACTCATCTGATTCAATGTTCCATCAGATGTAGAAATTTCTTCCTTGAATTTGTGGCTTTGACTTCAGCCCTCCATCCAAATAAAATTGTCTTTATCCTTAGAAGTTGAAATGATCGATAGAAGTAAATGTTGTTTGACACAAACCTAATGGATTTGCTGTGATGTACTCCTCAAAAACAGGGTCATCCTAGTCACCCTCCTCCCTCCGTCCCTGCAGTATCTTCCAGGATGGAGGACAAGGCATCCTCTTGGCTGGTCACTCCATGGACTGCTCACATATCTGCAGAAAAAAGGGAAGAAAAAACAAAAAACTTGCCCCCGACAAAGCCGGGCATCATTAGTCCAACATTCAAATGCAAAACTAACTTCTACTCTACTCTAGCACACCAACTCTCACACTCACACCACCCTACAGATCTTACCAAATTAAGCCTGGCTAAAACTTTACATTACGCCTGATCTATAGAATCTTACTTCTGTCCCAAGCATTGAGCATCCTCTGCGATGGTCGTCTTCAGGAGCTTCCACTGGAATCTGAAGAAAATAAAAATCCTTGCTTTGAAGATTTCATTGATCATGTCAAATATTTTCAAAGTGTACCATGACAATATTAATCATGTTAAATTAGAACCATGGAAAGCAAAAGCTTTGTAATGAACTCACCGAAGAGTGGTGGAATATTTTAATCAGTTTTTTCTTCTTGGGTTCTGGTCAGAATCTTGTTGGCACCACTGGATAAGGGCAGGTAAGAGCTGAAGTAAAGGAAAAAGAACAAAACTTGCTCTTTAAGTTTTATTGATTAGATGCAATTCTCAATGGCAACAAGCATTTTGAATAAGAATTGCTTTACAACTCGAGGGATTGTTGAGTCTATTACACACCGCTAGTTAGTCTCATCTGCAATGTTGAGCTTCTTAAACTCCTCAAGGAGGTGCTGTCAGCAATCCTGCAGAATGAGAAACAAAAAAGACAGAAAAATGTTCAATACAATTTCAAGAACTGATCAAACTCTTTGGGAACAACCTCTCTAACAAGAATCTGAAACCCAACAGCAACGGCAGTTGCCATAGCGACAGATTCTCATTTGATTCAATGTTCATCAGATGTAGAAATTTCTTCCTTAAATTTGTGGCTTTGACTTCAGCCCTACATCCAAATAAAATTGTCTTTATCCTTAGAAGTTGAAATGATCGAAAGCACTAAATGTTGTTTGACACAAACCTAATGGATTTGCAGTGATGTACTCCTCAAAAACAGGGTCATCCTAGTCACCCTCCTCCCTCAGTCCCTGCAGTATCTTCCAGGATGGAGAACAAGACAACCTCTTGGCTGGTCACTCCACGGACTGCTCACATATCTGCAGAAAAAAGGGAAGAAAAAAGAAAAAACTTGCCCCAGACTAAGCTGGGTTAGTCCTACACTCATGCAAGACAGAAATTCCACTCAAGCACACCATTACTGAAGCATTACTAGTACCTTCACTATCTTCAAGCACACCACCATTCACACTCACACCAATCTGAGATTTGCTAATAAGGTCCAGCAAGAGCTGGGCAGATCTACTCATCAAAGACCTCAATAAGTGAGACTGAGAAATTGTCCTCTACGGTCAACTAACTCAGCTTCCTCTTATTGTGTCTTTGACATGACCTACTCTTTTTGTTCACACAAATTTTAAAAGATTCGGTTTATTTCAATTCCTTTTTTCGAACCCTGACCTACATTTATTGAGTATGAAAACTAACATTTCAAACTGGAGAATGATGTCAATAAATGAAGTGACACATAACATTGGACATGTTCTTTGGGGTCCTTGTTTTATTTATCTTTGTTTAATACACTTTGCTTTGATAAGCAGGGTATGTGTGTGTGTAGCCACGGCAGCTCAGAAATCTCCTGAGCAGTTCTTGAATGAGAAGTACCGGTAATTATTTATACAAGATCCTTGACGTATGGATAAGGCTGGAGATCCTTCCTTACACAGTGAAGCAAAAAATCACAATAAAAAAGTTAATTTGACAGTTACATTGACTGCACAACCACGGGTTGGTTTACAGAATATTCTTTCATTTTGTAGATTATCATTTAGTTACTTTAAATTCACTATTTCTGGCATTTTTGTTACTAATTTTTGCCAGTGTAAGAAAATAATCATTTAAACCTTTTTCATTTAGGAGATCCATGCTTAAACAGTGAAGCAAAAAAATCACAATAAAAAAGTTAATTTGACAGTCACTGCACAAACACGGGGATGGTTTACAGAATATTCTTTCATTTTGTAGATTATCATTTATTTACTTTAAATTCACCATTTCTGGTATTTTTGTTACTAATTTTTGCCAATGTAAGCAAGTAATCATTTAAACCTTTTCACTTATCCTTCCTAACACAGTGAAGCAAAAAATCACAATAACAAATTTAATTGACAGTCACATTGACTGCACAACCATGGGGTTGGTTTACAGAATATTCTTTCATTTTGTAGATTATCATTTAGTTACTTTAAATTCACCATTTCTGGTATTTTTGTTACTAATTTTTGCCAATGTAAGCAAGTAATCATTTAAACCTTTTCACTTATCCTTCCTAACACAGTGAAGCAAAAAATCACAATAACAAATTTAATTGACAGTCACATTGACTGCACAACCACGGGGTTGGTTTACAGGATATTCTTTCATTTTGTAGATTATCATTTAGTTACTTTAAATAAACCATTTCTGACATTTGGTACTAATTCTTGCCATTGTAAGCACAGAATCATTTAAACCGTTTTCATTTAGGAAATCTGTGCTTACACAGTGAAGCAAAAAATCACAATAACAAATTTAATTTGACAGTCACATTGACTGCACAACCACAGGGTTGGTTTACAGAATATTCTTTCATTTTGTAGATTATCATTTAGTTACTTTAAATTCACCTTTTCTGTCATTTTTGTTACTAATTTTTGCCAATGTAAGCACATAATCATTTAAACCTTTTTCATTTAGGAGATCCATGCTTACACAGTGAAGAAAAAAATCACAAACACAAATCTAATTTGACAGTCACGTTGACTGTCAACCACAGCGTTGGTTTACAAAGTATCATTTTGTAGATTATCATTACTGTGAAGCAGTGTACAGTTGCAACTGTAGAGAGCCAGGGGAAATCACAAGGATCATGGGATATGAAAAAAGGAACGCCTATAATTATTTGGCAATTTACATAAATTAGCCATTACATAGTCTATTCTAAAGAAATTCAGCCACTTGGGGCAAGCCAGCCAACTGAATGACGATCACAAGCTTAAGATAGAGGCTGAACTACCCACAATACATGACCTAGAGAACAAAAAGATTAAATGCTAGGGCTGCTGATAAGTCATGTAAGAATCATGTCTTAAACTCGGACCTGAGATACAAGTTGTCTGCCCCCATCACATCCCTCCCCTCACCCATTACGCCCCCCCCCCCCACAAATCCCCCTCGCACTTGAGGAGTGCGGTAGAGGTACCCACAGTACATGACCTAGTCTGAAAGCATCTTACATCGTAAGACTCATACAGACCGTGTTCAGCGAACCACTTGGTCAAGGATGGGGGTCATCTGCAGTTGTTATGTACCTCTATCTATACTACCCCCTGAGGCATATGTAATGTATGCCACTTTCTGGCAATTTACAAAGAATCAATGTTACACAGTGTTAAATGCCTTTGAGAAAGGCTAGGATCGAAGTCGCACTGAATTTTAAGTGTTGAATGGTCTTTTGTTTTAGTTTACAATGCTCTTCAGCATTGTAAAATTTTTCAATCTTTATTTTAAAACCCGAGAAGAAATAATGAGTCTCTTCCATTCTTGGGCTCTTGTCAGAATCCCGTCGGCACCACTGGAGAATGGCAGGTAAGAGCTGAGAATGTAAGTCTAACAATTTAGGGATAGATTTCATAGTTTGGGTTTAGATAAGCAATGGGGGAAAAAAAGCGAGTGGATATCGATCAAAAGTATCCACATGCACTACTACTATAGAATGGGTTTGTCAGGTATTTGTTCTAGGGCAGGGACAGAGGAAGTGCCAGAATTGGTGATTTAGTCCAGGTTTGATGGAAGATTTATAAACACACTGATCCTGGATGTAAAATTGTAACTCCATAGAACCTACTGGATAGTCAGAAAATTAAATGAAAAAACAAAACAAAGCATTTGATGGGTTAGACTAAAAAAATTAATTTGAATTTGAAGGAGACAAAAAGTATTTCCTACAAGGCACAGACTCGCCTCAATTTGACCTCAGGAGCATCTTAATTCACTGCAATATTCCTCACTGCAAGTTACTTGAGCATCGTCTGGGATGGTTGTCTGTAGAACCTTCAAGATGATGCTAAAATGAAAACAACAAAATCCCATCACTGCATAACTTATCAAGCATTGCATTTAAGATAGAGTAGGAATCATTTGCATTCTTAGACAACCCAAGTATCGTTATGTCAAATTTTCAGCAATAAAATGTTAAATGTAGATGCATTTATTGTGCGCATTAATTTAACGTTAACCCCGAGGCCTTACCCATTTAATAGAGAAAGCACATCAATACATGCATGGGTATATCCCTTGGTTTAAGGTGGAACATAAATATTAATTATTCCGTCAAAATAGAAAAAACAAAAAAGGAAAAAATCAAAAAAAAAATCAGACGAGCCCTCCTAATCCTAGGACATCCTCAGCAATGGTGTATGTTTACATTTGATGGGTTAGACTAGCTAGGGTGATCTGTCCTTGCCTGAGGCAATAATAAACAGCTGGCTCCTACCTCACACCCTGTGTGCGTTGGCATGGCTGTGGTCACACCAAGGTCACACAAGGCCTCCCGAGGTCTAAGGGGTGGGCCATAATAATACCATCCAAATAATGCCCATGACCGTGCAGTGATCGAGTACTGAGCAAGCAGGTCATTTGCTTGTCTGTGTGGGAACTCTTCAGAGAAGTTCACAAAGGCATCAGAAGTAATTTAACCCCACAGCTAATTAATATGCACTTAATTAATTATCCAGTTGTCTAGTATTATTAAGCCTCCAAGACCATGGAATGTGTAGGCTATGTGTGCTGGGCTTTTTCACCTCTACCAATGAAAACCCAAAAGAATTTGTTTTCAATTTCCTGACAGTACGCCTTGGATTAAAAGGCCACTTGTCTTCAGAATAGATCTACCAAACAAGAATAAACTCTTTATCTCCAAGGCTCCTCATTCAACAATTACACAATAGAGGGCGCGTGCCACTCTGGCTAACACTTTTTGATATGCAAATTATTTTGGAAAAAGCGTTCGGGGTTTTGGTACGAAACTTGAAAGATTTCACTGTCCAGAAAGCCAAAGTTGTTTTCAGAAATTTGTCATTTTGTTTTCCATTTGAGAAGTTAGGCCTACACTGTATGCCCTGGATCAGCGGTCCAAAAAATAAGCTTTTATCGGCCATTTTGGGTTTATATAAATGTGGGGGAACATTTTTGGCGCGCGATTTGAAGAAAGGTTCGTGCAGAAATTGCCCACTTACCTTCATGAGACAAGTTCCAATGGCTTATCACAGCAGATTCTGTCTTAATTAATTTGCTTGAGAAGTGAAGACGGTTGTCATAATTCTGCCAAGACGAAGCTCCACTAACAGCAACAGCCTTGGGCCAAAGCCAACGCCCAACTGTGAGTTACTGACCAAGTTCAGTCCACTGTCCCACGACTTGAAGGCGAAGCTCCACGATAAAACAGACTCGGACCTAACATTTCTGTCACCAAAGGACCAACAATGGCGGGAAAAGACTGTCCAGATTATACGACAACCGCCATGCATTGAGTGCAGACACGTTTAGCCTCAAAGCTTGAGCCACGGCGTGAACAGTACGCTACTGTTGTACTGACATAGTGTACGTGGTGTATATTAGACGCGTTGACATGTAATAGCCTCGTTGAAATCTGATGGCGAAGTGCAGTGAACCGCGTGCCTATAAAGTAGGTCGACGGAGAAATGCGCCCCGCAGTGAGACGTTCACCTGGAAACGCATCACCGCATCATCTGTACTCCTTCGCCAGCATTGCCCTATTTTTCTTAATTCTGACTGGCGCTCCCACAGGGCAAAGATTAGTTGACGTTTTATGAAGGGCGCCATCTAAGGGCTGGATATAGCTCATCAGATGGTGAGAGCAATGTTCCGCAAAACCAAAGGTCTCAGGTTCCAGTGCCAGTCGCGGTCTAGTTAAGGCTTTACATGTATTTGCAAATTTTCACAATTTTGTTCAAACGATCCTAGTCATTTTCCCCTCTATTTATTTGAAGTGATATACAAAAATGTTGCAAACTGCTTACTGACTAAAATTACCAAAATGCAAATCTAAAAATGTAGTGGGCCTGACGTTTCGATCCTAGAGGGCCTTTGAGAAAGGTCCTGCCAGGATCGAAACGTCAGGCCCACTAAATTTTGAGGTCTATTTATTTGACTTCAATTGAAAAAGTTGCATCCACTTTGCATTATTAAGATCCCCGAAATTTGCAACAATTGCTTGTTTACATCTGAATGAAAACGGGGGCGTGGTCCCTGGAGATATACTGCAGTTAATGGTTGAATGCATTAATTGGCGCCCCATCCCGGCAAAGACTTGTCGAATATTATTTTGGGAAGGTTGCTTTCATCAAGGGACAGATGGATCATTCAGATGGTAGGAGCGCTGGTACGCAAAACCAGAGGTCATCGATTCCAGTGTTGGTCTAGTCAAAGTTTTCATCATTTTTTTAATAGTAATTTTCCAATTTGTTTTTAACAGTTCCCAGTGATCAGTTTGTTCTCCATTTTTTTTTACTGCTTGATTTTCAAAATACATTTTGGACAGAATAATTTTTCCAAGACAGTTTTCTTTAGCTGCCTTAGCTATAGAATTTATCAAAACAACCCAATAATTATTGCAGAATATCAAATCTCGATCCATATTTTTTCAACTCTACTTAACGGATGTGACTATAAATGATATCAGTTTCAATTTTGCAGTTTCTTTATTGTGAATGGTTTTGTTTGAGATTCAGTTATCACTTATACATCATAATGAAATCCCTTATACATTCACGAGCTCATTGTGGCTTACACTACGTAATGTACACGAGAGCAAAACAGTTCTTGCATAGCGCCCTCTCTTGACCAGTCGAAAGAAACCTGATTTTTTTGTCTTCGCCCTAGCATGGCCAACTTGAATGAAAACGTCAGGCACTATGTTCAGAGATACATGTATTGTACAGTACATGTACATGCACCTTGAATGTTCTCAAGTGGAAATTGTTATTAGAAGTTACATAACGGTCAGATAAACATAATAATTACACTGTACTTTATATAGTATTGGTCCATTACTGTTCATATGTTGGACCACTGTACTGTATAAAATGGTTGGGCTATCTTTCCAAGGGAGCATGCATCTTATGAATCAAGTTTCAGTCAGGAATCTTATTAAGGGTCTATCTAATCGGGTTTCAGTATCACTTAATTCATAAATATACATGTACATAGAATTTGATGATTAGTTTGACCTCAATGTAACATTTACAAATCTCAGTGTTCATGTCTTGCAGACAATTCAAATCCCTATCTCAGTATGCATGTCTTGCAGACAATTCTGTTTTAGCAATGATCCTTCCTTGATCCTAGACACCTGACCAAAGCAAATAAATTGATATTACAACAAATGTTTATATTTCCGAAAATCTTTATTCATCAAAAATACAGAGAAACAGTACAGTACATTTAACAAAGGGCAAGTAATATAATGGGGCCAAGATTTCAAGACTAAAATGTCCCACACTATCTTGAAATTTTCACCACAGACTGCCCCTTCAAATTAAGGAAAAGTTAAGTTACATTTACATTTCAATCAATCATCATATGCACATTGTGAGAGATGTGACCATTTATATGCATGGGGAAGAAGATATTCAATTTTCAGAAATACCCTGCAACAGTTTTTTTAAAACTTAAGTGAAGAATATCATACTTTTAAATACTTACATACCAACGTGGATTGTTAAATAACCTCCAGCAGCAAAGACCTACTTGTGAGAGTGGAATTGCAAGAAATTTCAGACTTTCATTACCATTGCGTCCTTTCAAGACCAAAAAACAGTTTACCGGTATTTTAATCAAGTTAAATCTATACAAAGGCATGCTTTTAGTTTATATGGCCAGAATATTTTACAAACCCTATGCAACCTCAGTTATTAGGTCACAAAAGAAGGCTAGAAAATGTACTCCCTCCAAATGAAAATAAAGGAGCCAAAGATGGAGGACAATTGGTGCCAATCATCATACAACATGCGGTCCTGCTGCTGACTAGTAATGAGCAGGCTTTGGGTGACAGTGTGAGTTGTATTCTTTGGGTGAAGCCACAGGCTTCATAGGACCAAGTATAAACTGTACAACGCCCACTGAAAGATCCATCCTGTCAAGGTGACTGGTGCTTATTTGGCTGCTACAGTTTCGGTGACAAAGCTGGACTTCCAATCATCCAGCACAGTGGACCTGACCATGGCTTCAGTCACTCTGTAGGGGTCACAGTTGGACGATGGACGGCGATCCTCCAAGTATCCAAATCCATCCTCACCAACCTTAACACAAAAAAATTAAAATCAATTAAATTGCATGCACACTTCATCCCTCATTTGTATCAGTGCATCTCAAGGAAGTAGAGGCACGACTTTTGAGAAAGGTCCGGCAAGAAGCAAAACATCTTGCCCTCTACTCAATTGAATCAGTAGGCAGTTGTGAACTACAAGCCATGACATTATGAGACCTTTCTCGAAAGTAGCGTTTCTTCTGCTTTTGATCACCACCATCTAAGAGCTGGATGGGAAGAGTGACTGTATGCAAAACCAGAGGTCTTGGGTTCAAATCCCTGTCCAATCAAAGATTTCTTTACCATTTTCTTTTTAAAATCAAAAGTTCCCATCAGTTTCTCATTGATTTGTTTGACTTAAATTACTCTTGACATATAAAATCAAAAATATTTCAACTGAGATACAGGAATTCACATCCCTGTGGTAATCTTCGCACAAATAACACTCGAACAATCAAGCAATTAGTGTTAAATGAAATATTGCAGTTCAATGAAATAAGGAGAAAAATGCAAGGTGGGTGGAAAGCCCCCTTTCTTAATTTATTCGAGGCGAGCTCTTGAAAGGTACTTAATCTGATCCAATCTTTGTTTATCTTCCATGGAGCCAAACATCACCTAATCCAATACATTCAGAGCTACTACCCCCTTGCACAAATTTAGAGAGCCCAACATTTCAATCCTAGCAGGAGCTTTTGAGTAGCAATCAAACCTACCTGGCGAGGAATTCTAATGCTGCAGCCACGGTTGGCAACACCAGAGGAGAAGTCATGAATGCTGGATGTCTCATGCTTGCCGGTCAATCGGCGAGCATTGTCCTCACCATCCTTGGGATCATAGGCACGGATGTGCTCATCGTGGTGATTGCCCAACTTGTCAATGGCCTTCTGAATGAACCTGAGGAAGAAGAGAATACAAAGATTTCATTAAGGCTAGCTTATTCAGAGGGACAACTGGATCTCCCACAACCACTCCCATCTCTGGATATTTCTGCTAGCTTTATGAAGTTCTCGATAATGCTTAGATTTCATTGATGTCTACTGCTTATTTCCCTCGAGAGAGGACATCTTAAAAAAAGAGCCACAGTTAAACTCAATCAATGCATGGATTAGCAAAAACAATGTGGGTAGAGAGATCAATGGGAAGGTTAGGTATACAACTCCGTGAACAACTTGTACTGGTTCTTAAATCCAAGGCTTGCTCATAACATGGAATAAGTTGGATAAGTCTCGCAAGCAAAAAGAAACATTTTCCAAATAATTTTAAGGGTCATAAAATGACCTTCTGGAAGGCAAATGGGGTGTTTTAGTCAGCCAGCATATATATGGCATAACACTGAGGCTGACAAGTCAACTTACTCAAGGCCTTTGACACCTCCTTTGCCTTCTCTCATCTCCACAGTGCTGTAGTTACAGTGAGCACCAGCACCATTCCAGTCTCCCTCCATGGGCTTGGGGTCCAGAGAGCAGACAACGCCAAAGTCTTCACAGACGCGATGCATGATGAAACGAGAGATCCAGAGATGGTCACCCATCTCGATGCCCTCACATGGTCCCACCTGGTACTCCCACTGGGCGGGCATTACCTCTGCATTTGTGCCGGCAATCTTAACGCCAGCATACAGGCAAGCCTTGTAATGGGCCTCCACAATGGCACGGCCAAAGACCTTATTGGCTCCAACACCGCAGTAGTATGGACCTGAAAGAGCAGTCAATGAAGGAAGGTATAGTACTCATTAATTGTCCACTTCTGTCAGGAAGGCCAAAATCAGATGAAATTATCCTATGCATAATGATTGTGTCATCTGCCTCAATGCCCTCAATTGCCAGTGCTGTTCTGCATCTGTAGGGTTAGGGCAGCACAAAGTCTTTCAAGATGTATCCATGTTGATTTAAGAGCTGTGTGCTTGGCTTTATCTTTAAGGTGTCAATAGAATGTACTTCAAAGGCCATTATCCTAGGGTCACTGGCTAGTTCCTTGACCAAAACTAAAGTACACAAGAGCAACTGTGGGTCCCCTTTCTTGATAGGCCAAAGGGACAAGTGTGCAGTAATCGTAATATAAGCTATTAAACAAATATGCTGACCAGTAAACAAGGATCAATCATATCTCAGGTATGAAAGGTTTGTGGTGGCACAATATAAATCATCTCTTGTCAGGTGATTGCCCACAATGTTGAGATACCAGCTCTTTTCAGGGCCATACTCCATCTCACAATAGATAACATTCATGGTATCACCACATACCTTCCACATTGCATTCCCACTATGTAAACCTTCAAATCTTAACCATTCCTAGGGTGATTATGAGCAGTGCACGATTAAATTATTATCATGTGCCTGAGTCAAATTAATTCTTTTGTTTGTTTACCTTGGGGTCCTGGGTAGCCAAGTTTGGGCCAGCCAAAGGGATGTCCATCCTGGGCAAGAAGTGTGTATTCCTGTTCAATGCCAAACCATGGAGCAGAACCCTTGGCTGCCTGCATCACATTGTTACATGTGTGTCTGAAGTTGGTCTCTACAAATAAAACACACAATCATATAATGTCCATTATTATCCAATCAACCACCAATGTACAATTGGCTTCTTAAAACTGACACCTTAACAAAGGGGGAATTCTGAAACTGTTCTGACCTGCCAATAATTTCCTTACTCTTTCTTAACCTAATGAAAACACTATGAAACCACTTGCTGCATGTGGAACATCTCCCACGAGGCTTGTGTGACCAGCACCATGCTAAATGGTACATCATTCTAATATCTGTGTCAATACCTGTAGCACAGGTACTGTATGAACTGAAAACTGGCTTGCACTTATTTCTCTTAATTGTTTAATCACTGGTGTGATAAAAGAGACTGTCTTGGCAAATACCCCACTGTACTGCAATCCTTCGTATTCAGTAACAATTCACAGTTTGTGAGGACACAACATGAGCCCTGTTCAGGGATTGAACTGAGGCTAGCTTGCCATGAAGTCATTCATCGTACACAATTGAGACTCACCTGCTGGCCGCCTGTCGTACTTGAGCACCTCACACATGACCAGCTTGTTCTTTCCCCGGCGGAATGGATCATTGAAAAGTGCTCTAGGGACAATGAACATATCACTATTGGACCCCTCAGACTGCCCTGTGCTGGAGCCATCATAGTTCCACATAGGCAGATCTGAAACAAAAATATCAAAAACATTGCAATCAGTCTTCAAGGAACATCTGCTGTATTACAAGTCATGCAAGTTCAACATTGATGGAATTTTGCATCAATAAAAGTTCTTCAACAAGAGTTTCCCAGCTACTAGGATGGAAATATCAGGTACTCCATTGGACAATTGCGCCCTATAGGTCACATGACCTATAATGGGTATCAAGCAATAAGAAACATGGCGGCCCTCGTATAAAGGTGCTACTGTTGTCAAGTACACGTTTGCTCAATCAAGGCTTTTCTTTCTCAAAATCTGAAGAATATTCCCGAGTTTGAACCCGATACCTTACTTGAATACCAACTATAAGTCACGTGATGACATCACACAATCCGTCTATTGGTTAGGTTTTATCGCCCATCTGTACTTGACATACTTGTGCCTACAAATAGTACAATCACCATGGGAAACCATGCATACCAAAATATACTCTTCAATATTCTTTAAGGTTCTGTTGTTCCCGACTGTCTTGTGCCGGCAAGGTTCAAGTTTTCCTCTCTTTCTGTTTTCAACAAAAACAAAGTTTTACACACCTTCAGGCTTCTGGGGTTCTTCATCAACCGTTTTTGTCTTGCAACGAACATTTTCACCAGATCCATCAATCCACACATACATGCACTGCACTCTGCCATCTGAGGGGAGATCTAGATATCCCTGCAGAACTGTTCGGTCAACTGTAGCAGAATAATCAGCCATTTTGTCTAGAAAAGAAACAGAAAAAAATTGCAAATGCTTTAAAACCAGATAAGATTTTATTCTAATATTGGAAAGAATATGGAAACTGCCCAATTAACTTGTCCAATCAACAGAGGCGTTGGGTCAGTGTGTCTTGCGTGAGACGGACGTTCTTTTTCAGCTAACTTCAACGCCTGCACTTGGTCCCAGCGTCGCAATACTATCACATGGAGGAACAAAACCAAATTCAATCATGCCGAGGGTTTCGCGCCCGATCCTGGTCTGATCGAAAAGTTCATTCATTTAGAAACAAATATTGCGCAATGCGCACTGTGGCTGCAACGCTGTGTGCCAGCCATAGAGCTCTATGGTGCCTGCATACAACCATGGAGCACGTGTAGGCCACGCTGGGGTGAGTGCGCGCGCAGCTCGCTAGCCAACATGACCTTCCGTATGCACAATTCATTTTGAGAACGAAAAGGAAATAAAGGTTGCCTCGACTTTCGTACGACATTTATGAGCCGTTGAATTTAATATGGAGGTACTTTTGAAAACCTTGACTTTAACATACTTTTTGATGTTTAATTTTTTCTTTGGATTGACTTTGGATTTGTTTTAACTACTATGGGAAAACCAGCAACCTTAGCTTTGATACACACCGCTATCAATTATATACTACCCAATTCAGCAATAATAATCCAACCGACTTCGCCGTATTTTCTTGTGTTTTATTATTTTATCGGTACACCGGTTTGGGAAAACCAGAACCGGGTCCCGATCAGGACGGTCGGTAACCAAACCGACCCAGCCTTTATCTTAGTCAATTTGATCGGCTCAGTTTGGAATTAAAGATCGACGTCTTCCACCTCATTGGATGGGAGAGACCTCTTTTTGATCAACTGAGGGGAAATATTTTTGAATTTCCTTGGACCCTACACTTCAGTCGCCCAACCCCTCAAAATTTCAAAAAGGGTGACTTTTACTTGTAGTTGTACACTACTCCTACACGAACTGGCTAAGCTCCATTGAATTGACATCCACAGTAGTCAGTATTGACACAAAACAATTAACCAGTCATCGCTGAGGTAAGGGTATGGCACGAACGTTAGTCATGGCAAGTCAATACCTTGACATCGTTTCTGTTTACAATACACAAAAGTAGCACAAGCAGAAGCATTCAATGGCTGTGAACGCCCACGTACACGTGTTCACTACGGTCGCCCACAGTACACCGACGACCATACAATATTACAATGTACATGTGTGCACGTTGTCAATCCTTACTCCATCAGTACATGTACTATGTAATGTAGGCCTATACACGTAGTGTACTGTGTACATTGATTGCACGCTACGCGTATCCGTGCTTTCACTACTACACGCACAAATTGGAAGGCGCTGATGTCGTATTCCACAAATTACTCGTACTCGTAGCACTTAACATTAAGACAACACTGCTACTAAACAAGGAAATAGGAATATTGACAACACTGTCACTCAGTGTGGTATGAAGTCTCACGACAAAGGATAAAGTGTCTGTGTTGCTTATCGATCACATTCATAGCTTGGCGCGTTGCGAGTTTGACGTTCACTGGCATGGTCAACTACGGACAGATTGACAAGCCGAAAACAGAGGAAAACACGGCCACGAAACGATAGAATCTCCCACAAATCGTTGCTCCAAAGTGTACAAAAAACCCAATCTTACCTTTCGGTTGAGTGGTTAGACCAACTGATGAGAGAAAAGAGTAGTTCAGTGAGGATGTTGAGGGTAGCTATCGCAAGCAGAGTTTGCCACGTTTATGATCTGCCGCGAAATGCACCCGACATATATTGCAGAAGAATGCTTCAATGAGCCCGTCGCTGATTGGCCAACCTGCTCGATAACATGAGAGACACGCATGCTGATTGGTTGATCGCAAGGTGAGCGCGGGGTGAAGGGATGACCGAGTGCTCGTTGAGGGCGAGCCACGACCTGCTGAGCACGTGGCCACGCTATGTTTCCTTTGGTCGCAGCCACGCGCAGACAAGTCGTGGAAAAAAATAAATAATGTGTCACGGTGCAGAAACCACGTGCTTCTCTACTGTACTGCCGAACATTATTATGTTTGTGTGAAGAAAATTAATGTACTTGCCAGGAACATGCAATATTCACCTTGAGGAACACGCCGTGTCGCTGTAACCAGAGGTTTGCAGTACAGACGAATTATTGTAAGGTCAACGACCTCGAATCATTTGTATCGTTGGTGGTACTGTAGACCACATACTATCATAGTATCGCATATGTTTGTATATCTCTTCTGTCTCAGTCTCAGTCTCATCTTCACATTTTATGTACACAACCACGGGAGGAATGGTGTGAATTACATAGAGCAAGGACATAATGCCTACATTAGTTATTGTATGCCGAAGCTGTAACGGTTCTAGTATGAACAGGAGAAAATGGAGCTTGGCTAAGGGATCCAAGTCGGGGTTATAGGGGTAGCGCCAGAGTGGCGTTCTATAAGAAATATAATTATTTGGACCAGTGTCACGAGGACAATATTCGGACGCGTAGCCTGCCTTCCCCTTGCTCTGGTCAGGTCGGCTCTAGTATACTAGTACGTACACCCTCCTCTGACGTTTAGGCACCTTAAATCCCTCTCATGACGTACGTCTGTGCCACCGCTTGCAGAGTAAACACCAAAGATTTAATCAGTGCGTCTCTAGATAGAAACAATATAGATTGAGCAGGGTCGTGACGTATACACATCGGGCCGAGCATCGACTCGTCCCCACGAACGCCCAAGGGGCAGCGTGGTTTGATCGCAAACTTACGTGTATAAGTGCAGTGCGTGGGCCCTACTGTTTTCTTCTTACTGCCAAGATTAAAAGCCTACTGGCCTCTTGAATCTATTGAGTTCGTTTGCATCACATGGAATGGATTTGCAAAGTGCTCCATTACATTCATAGCCACAGTGGAGGAATTACGGCCCACACCGTGCAATTATGCGTTATATAGTGGGGCCTGATGATGCATGGTGAATACAGGTCTGTTGTATCGATCAAGTATGGCGATATTGTCGTAAAATACATGTACAGCCCCTGTAGGCCTACCATGGTTTGGATAGAAATGCCCTGTCCTTAGACAAGCCATGTCAACGGTGAAGTTTCTTGTCTAAATAAAACACACACAAAACACCCATGAATATACAATGATACAGCCTAATTACAGGCGAGAAAGTGAATAAATTATAATTATTTTATAAAGTACCCAATTCAACTCATTCCGCCATTCCACATCGATATAGGCTGAATATAGATATATAGAAATATAGAAATATTTGTGCATTGGACTGTTAAATAGTACTGTTGGCCTTCAATAGAATTCCGCGCACGAATTCTCTCAAAGACAGACGACCATAATAAGGATGACGTCATGCTTTGTTTACATGCGCTGTTTCGCTCCTTCAAACCCAGCTTTGTAACGAAATCTTCATCCTCCTGCAGAACATTATTTTTCTCCGTGGCAGTCACTGCCACTGAGAAATGTCTTGCTCAGATCAAAAGCTCAGGTCCTCCAAATTCTGATCCTAAAACGTTCGGCTTGAGGGTATAATCTTGGTGTGGTAAAAATTAGGTAACAGTTTTAACAAAGGTAAAAACAAACCACATGTGTGTTAATGCTCCTGCGTGCTTTGTCGTTGCTCTATATAGGATATATCTTAATATTTATTATACTTGAATATTTTTCCAAAGAGCCCCAAAGGAGATCGAAACAATTCCGGCCATTCTAACTTTTGTTCAAGATATTTTTGGGGGTATATGGATATTTAATCCTTTCTGGTCTGCTAGCAGGTCATGCTCAGTACCGTTCTGAGATGTCTGTCTTGTTTTTCAGGCTTGTGATCGATAGGCGTCGCATTACTACAAAGGATAGAACCCTGCGTCACGGTGGGACAACCATTTCGCAACCAAAGTTGCTGGAGGCGGGTCATAGTGAGGGGGTGTCCCTCTCATCAGAAATCGTTAAAACCGTCTCAAGTTTGCGTATGAAAGAGCGCTAAGTGCATTCAGCCGAACACCTACCAACAATACGCGCACGATTTGGCGGGAAAGAGACCGGATGCGCCCCACGGCCTCAATCCCGCCATGCCATCAGACAAGAGAATTCCATCCACGCGTCAAACCCGTGTTCAAACATTGTGCATCATTGCTCTACTGAGCCGAGACAAAAACGCTGTGATCAACAATACACCATTCTCCACCACAAACCTGAATGGAGTACTTGGGTTCAGGGGGTTCCCAACAGTCGCAATCGCCTCAATATGATTCAATAACGCAAGCCCTGTGCTATCTAGCAAGCAGAGGCAAAAACCCACAGGCATTACAAAACCCATCGGACCCCCTCCCAGGCCCTTGTTATCGTCTGCATAAAAATATTGGGAAATAATTATTTGGAGCACGTGAGGGGAAGGTTGACCCACGAAGGAAAGATGAGTTCAACCGTGGGGCTACTGCTCCATAGTTGCATCTTGCATCATGACTGAACCATGAACCATGGTTGAACGGACAATAGGCCCCATACCCCCCCCGGACAACCTTCACAACGAAGAAACCACGAGAGAACAGGTCATGATTGTGAAAGAGTGGCACGCTGTCATTATGACACCCATTCCTAATCACCTTATGCTCACCCGTTTTTGTTTTCTTTCTTTTTTTCGATTCGTGTTATTTTCCAGCCAAATATTGTTTACTATGTACTCCGAGGTTTATTTGGCCAAATCAATTTATTTGGCAGTTTTTAGTCAAAAACATTGCTAGATTGCAATATAAAGTCACAATTTCGACACATTCGCTCCATCATAACAATATCTTTATTCGTAGAATTAATAAATGGGTTGTGGCCGGGGAGAAGATAGGTACGATTATACCAATATCTTCACCTGATGGCATTAAAAGATTCTCCTTTTCTTTACATTTCTTTATTTACTTTACTCGTGTGTACATTGAAAGGGTGTTTTTTGCCAGCCAATGACGTCATACATCCACGGACCCCCCCCCCCCTAACTGTCTCCCTTGCCTGTATTACGACCTTTTTATAGTCCGGTGAAATTCTTGGTCGCATTGACCGACGATTATGAAGCACGTTGTGTGGGTGGTTCTGGTATGGAAATAAAACGAGGCCAATGAATTCGTCAATTGGACTGGAAATCCAATCCAATGGTTTGGGATGTGGGTGGTTTGTTTTTTAGTTTTCTTTGAAAATTTGCCAGAAAAAGAGCTGTACCAGAAATGTATGTCTATTCACAATGCATAGCATAGGCATATTTTAAACAAACGGGGAAATACACGTGTTGTCATATTTTGGGTTTCAAGGGAAAGGAAAACTATATATAGCCGAACAATGTTACGATTTGCGAAAATAGCAAACATTTTGGAGTGGACCGGGACTTGAACTGGAGACCTCAGAGCTCTGGTATAGTGAAGCAATAGGTCGCACGTTCAAGTTCAGGTCAAGTTCAATGTAATTGTTCACAAAGTTGTAATGAGAATTAAATTGAAAAAACGATTAGAGTTCTCAGTGTGAATGTCCCAACAACGACAGCATTACCAATAGGAAAAGATACACGTCTGAACTTCATTGTGGGGTATTGACAATAACGTTGGCAGCCACAGCTTAGGAATCTGTCCATTGTGGACGGATATAAAATACATAATACATAGGCATACACAGACAGCAAACTGGTGAACCCGTGAAATCTATGCTAGTATCACTGACGTGTGTATTGATTGGTGCCGGGCCAGATGGTGCTTTTCTCTTGAATTTCTCCCCTCAGCTGTTTTCCCAAACATTCATATATGGGATATACATATATATACAGTATATAGGGTGCATTGCATGCCAAATGGAATGGGAAGTGGCATCTAATCTGTCATTTACAGAAAAAAACAATCATGTGTCTTACTCAAATAAGTGGGTGAACAGTGAGTGTCTTCAGGAAGACAAGAATTAACCATGGCATCAATGACACATTACCAATTGCACATTACCAAAATGTATTTGGGTGAACTGTTTTTCACAATGCAGTTGGTGTTTTCCAACAACAGTCACTGTGCTGTAAAGTACCTTCTGTAAAATGTTATTTATTTACTTTTCAGTAAAAAACACATACCCTTCCAAATTAATCACAAATGTCAGGGGGTGTTAAACTAAAATGAGCTAGCCCACACAATGCATCAGTCTCTGATTCCAGTAGGGCTAGTTTCCGCCTATCTGACCTGACAGTGTAAAACAAATAAAAACTTCACGTGATTGCCTTAGGTAAGGTAAACACCATGCAGCTAACCTATTGGGGAATGACACGCCCACGTATTAATGTATTATGCTTGACTGGGCAATCTCAATAAGTGCATCAATTAAATGAATACAGGTCATGTCCAGCCCTTCTCAGCAGTACCCTTGCTGTATGGTTAAACCATAGAGGAAGGAAATGTCCATGTTATACCATGGAGGAATCCTCCATGGTTATACTAGCCAGAGACAGACCACTTTGGCTATCAGCTGAACATCGGTTGTCAGACACAACTGGTCTGTTTAAACTAATGCTTTAGGCATGAAAACAAGAGACCTTTAGCTTTGATTTCAGACAAGGAGCCAGGGCCTAGGTACGGTGTTGGAGAAAGCCCCACAATAATGATCCTGCTGCACCAAACCCATGCACTTATCTACATCATTTTACATCATCGCTACCAATGAAGGTATCCTGCAGCACCAAACCCATGCACTTATCTACATCATTTTACATCGTCGCTATCAATGAAGACTCTTTGTTTGCTAGACAATGCAGCGTCTTGGTCATAACGTTGAGGTTGGTGGGATGACTGCAGTAGGGTATTGGTGGTCAAGCTGCCGAAACTGCTGTGCACACTTATTGCGTTCCTGGGTATATCCCAACTCATTGTATAGGTGTGCCTGGGAATGATAAATCAAGGAAAGGCAAGAGAGAAGTCAATATGAGTAAGTGCTTGTCTTTTAATGGGTTTTTGTTAAGTGATACAAAAAGTTTCAAACTGCTTTCTGACTAACATGTCCAAAATGCAAATCTCAACAATTGTGTGGTTCATGGTTGCCTCATTTCTCAATGTTCATCAACAGTTCACAAAGATACAAAAGGTCCTGCCATGATCCAAACGTCTGGACCCTCTACATTGTTAGTATTCTCATTTCATATCTAAACCTTAATATCACATTCAGAATGTTGCAGTTGGTGAGTTAAGTCACCTAATCAATGTGATCAAGTATAGTGATTCTATCAAGGTGTGTCCTACTCAATGTAATAATCACTAGGGCCGTTCCCACTACGAAAAAAATCGTGATTTGAATCGCAATTCAAAAAACTTTTTTGGGGGGCGTATTCACACAGGCCAAATAATCGTGTTGCAGATAAATGCGAGCCGATTGCGGTTAGCATGTGGTCGCGCTGCGCAAGCGGGTATGGTGGGGCTTGCTGACAAACGTAAACAAACTCTGTGCTGCACTTCCTGGCAGTAAGCTGCTGGCATGAAATACCATGCGCACGCAATGCACCGTGGGCTTAAAAAAAAACGGTGGAATTTGAGTGGAGCATTCCCACACACATCGCGTTGCAAATAAACGCGATTATTTGAAAAAAGTCTCAGTCTTAGTGGAGTCCGAATCGCGATTCAAATCCCACTAATAATCACGTTTATTGTGTCCCCACATGCAAAAAGAGTGGAGTTTGAATCGCGATTCAAATCGCGATCCAAATAATTGTGTTAATTTGGTGTAGTGGGAACGTCCCTACTGAGTGCTCAGAGTGCTTCAGTAAGCAGACAGGCCAGGCGCCAATGAGGGCCTGTCACATTACAGTCATTGGACCAGGAGTCTGGATCTCACAACACACAAAGATCTGAGTCTGAGATTTACCCCTCTACTTCTCAATGTTTATATATAATGAAATCAAATCTTGAATGAAAATGAAAAAAGGTAGTGCCAAACTGTTATCTAAGGCTAATTGAGTGAGCAACAGCAATACGTAGCTTGTAACAAAATAATTTCAATTTTTCTTCAATACTTTCATTTCATCTATTAGGTGTTTGTTTGTTCACAATATAAAAACTACATGTGTGTAAACTAAGCATGCAATCTGAAGTTCAACAAAAATATTAGAAAAATTGCTGGTTGGAAGAACGGTAGGCCCAGTCGAATTGTTGACCTTTAATCCTACCTCTGTATTCACTTACTGCCTCATTAAAAACATGCCAGCTGGTGTTTTAATGTCCTGAATAATTAATTACCTAAAATGCTCATAAGTTGGAGTAATCCACCCTGCTCATTCCAATCCATCATGCATATATCTCATCAATGATCATACCAGGCCCCACAGAATAATGTTACCATGCTGGGGCTGCACTTCAAAAAGCATTACAATGCAATGAATGCATGCAATATAACTCAACATTGTAAGCTGTGATAGGCCATATGGTGTCGGTGCATTGGCTCATCATCTTGCGATTGATCGTGATGAGTTTATTGAAATTGACCAAAGGGTATCCATGTTCATTCAGAAGTGCAGACATCTCTTCTTGTTAAATTTAGTGTTTAAAAAAAAATGTGGAGGTCTGACGTTTTAATCCTAGCAAGAACTTCCTTAAAAGAAAGAGCCTTTGAGATTGGCTTTGCATTTTTGTCATTTTCACATTTTGGAGATTTGAATTTTGATTACCGGGTATTTATGTCAGCAAGCAGTTTCCAACATTTGGTGTAACTTTAAATGTCATATTAATTGCTGCAAAAATAAAAAAAAGTCTTTTTAAAGCATCTATTTAAAATATTTAGTGTGGTCCCTAAGCATTTGTAGCCAAGTTTGGGACTTGCATCCAAATGAACAGAGTATGATCCTATGTCCAAGGAAAGACTGATTTCTGTATTTGCAATCCTCACTAAGGGCTGGACAGCTTTGGGTATAGTAAAGTGCTGACTCTACTTCATTGGATTTGCTTCCACAAACTCATACCATGGCATGGAGGAAGGAAAATGCTCATACATGTACATTACTGACTTCCAGCTGGGACAGCTCAATAATGTGAACAACACAGCTTTGAATAAATCACATTTCAGTGTAACATAGGTTATATTATCCTCACACTTTGGGTATAACTAGCCATTTTCTACTTGACTATACCATAGAGAATAGTTTCAAGTGGCTATAGCCATGCATTAGCATCTAGTACCACCATTGGAAGCTAACCTGACTACTGCAAGTTATACATAGTTATACATACACACTTTGGGTATAACTAGCCAGTTTCTACTTGACTATACCATAGAGAATAGTTTCTAGCACACTTTGGGTATAACTTAACTAGCCAGTTTCTACTTGACTATACCATAGAGAATAGTTTCTAGCACACTTTGGGTATAACTAGCCAGTTTCTACTCCACTATACCATAGAGAATATACACATGTCTCAAGTGGCTAGCCATTCATTAGCATCCAGTTGCACTAAAGGACCACCATTAGAAGCTGCCCTGACTACTGCAAGTTATCCATACACATTATGGCACTGAATGCTCTATGTGCAAAATGCATTGGGGTCAGATAGTGTACACTTGACCTCATCATGTTAGCCAGCTAAGCCCCTGGCTATGCATTTCCAGTCTGGTTCCAGACTCTTCCTACTACTGCAAGTTATCCATGGTTATACATACACATTATGGCACTGAATGCTCTATGTGCAAAATGCATTGGTGTCAGATAGTGTACACTTGACCTCATGATGTTAGCCAGCTAAGCCCCTGGCCATGCATTTCCAGTCTGGTTCCAGACTCTTCCTACTACTGCAAGTTATCCATGGTTATACATACACATTATGGCACTCAATGCTCTATGTGCACAGTGCATTGGGGTCAGATAGTGTACACTTGACCTCATCATGTTAGCCAGCTAAGCCCCTGGCTATGCATTTCCAGTCTGGTTCCAGACTCTTCCGGCCCCCGTTGTATACACAGACCATGTTTTCAGAAGCCATTCCCTAATTGCCTGTAAAACCTACTTCCTATTTACGATAATAATGCAGCCATTCCTCTCAACAATGAGTGGAACGGTTGCCCTCATGTTAAGACCATACACATTAAGTTCATGAGGGCAAATAATGGATATAATTACTTACTGCACTTAGTACTGGTAAAGTAGAACAGACCATTATAGGCTCAACCCTTAATAAAGTACTGAGCTATCATCTGGATAGCATGCAGCTCATTATCATCACTGCATGCACTATTACAGGACGTTTCTTCTTTAGTCCCATATACATGTACCATGGGCCTGAAGGCCAACCGATTCTGAATTGCAATTAGAATAGAAATCAACTGATAGGAATTTGTGATTCTTTTCCTTCATATGGAAACGTTTAATTTGTGATTCTTTTCCTTCATATGGAAGCGTTTATTGAAAAAAGTGAGGATCATCTGATTTCTCCATTTAAATGTCTGTAAGGCCCTGAAAATAAAACAGCAGTACATTGTACATGTGTGTACAAGTAAGAATGCACAAGATTCTTGCTCTGCCTGTATTACATGCACACTGAAATAGGTCAATAGAACACTGCATTTAGAAAGCATTGCCTTGTTCCAGGATTGACCAATCAGCACTGCTTTAGGAATGACACATTTGCATAGTTCCAGGATTGACCAATCAGCACTGCTTTAGGAATGACACATTTGCATAGTTGCAGGATGGACCAAACAGCACTGCTCTAGACAGTACCAATTTGAATAGTTCCAGGTTTGACCAATCAGCACTGCTCTAGACAGTACCAATTTGAATAGTTCTAGGTTTGACCAATCAGCACTGCTCTAGACAGTACCAATTTGAATAGTTCTGGCATTGGCCAATCGGCACTGCGATAAGACTCAATCATATTCATAGTGCAATCAGCACTATTCAGGGATTGGCCGATCAGAATTGCCATGAACTCAACCAATCAGCTTTCCTCAGATCAGCAGCCAGGATACAGAAGTATTTTACCATGAAGCAACCTGATGGACTTATTTGATGGGACTTACTTGAAGGTAGACTACATCCTTGACTCTGTACTCAGCCTCCACACGGTGAAAACCTTCCGCTGTGTCTTGCAGAAGCTGAACTACAGACAATAGAACTGCAATAAACATTCAGAGAAAACTATATTTACATGCAAGTCTTAACAATCATTATAAACTGATTACTGATTTTATTGACCACAATGGAAATATTTAACCATTTAGAAGCCCTGACGTTTCAATCCTAGCAGGATCTTTCAAGGTAGAAAGAGAACTGAAGGCATTTATAAGAGTTCCTGTGAAGAATCACTTGATCAACAACAAAAAGTGGACATTTTCTGCACATTGAAATGGAGTTTGTATATATGCAGAAAGTTTGTAAGTTGTTTCTGTACGAGTGTATCTCTATACTGTTGTATTAAAGAATTTTATTAAAGAATGTATGTACATATATCTGCAGTAGATATATGCCACAATTGCACCTTCAAGACAGAGGGTCTGTATTCCATTCAATTCTAAGAGCCATGCATTCTCAGTGAGTTGTACTCCTAGCCAAACCTTCCCTGAATGCTAAATGCACTCCACACATGAACCTTCAAGACAGACCCTGCATGGATCACAATGCCACACCGGCTGGCGGGATTTCAGAATTGAAGTCATGCAGCAAACTATTCATTTCTGCATATCTTACAGTATAGACTGATAGAAACTTGTCCTTTTCCTGTCATATCCATGTCAGTTTTGCCCCCCCCCCCCCTTCCTATCTGCTTGACTTTGACATTCTGCCTAGATCAGAAAAGCCATGCTAGGTACCTTATTCATTTTTAATTTTTTTCAGATAAGAAAAAAAAAACAACTGAAATACAGGCACTATGTCTGTCTGATCAACAGCGCCAAGGGAATTGAACACACATTGACGTCTTAACCTTCACCAAAACACTGACTTTTACTGCATGCATCCACTGCACAGGCTGTGGGACTATAATAACTCAATATACAATTCTACATGTACATGGAGATAGATCTCTTTCCAATAGACCCATGCATGACTCCTGCGTGCAAGCATAACAAGTTCAAGCACAAAGAGGTCAGACAGGCAGGCCACACTCTACAGCGCTTTTTTTAAATGTAGAGTGCCTGATATTTCATTCCTAGCACACCCTTTTCCACAGGCAGAAGGACAAGGGCACATCAATCAGATAGGAATAGGGAGAGGCAATGGTAGATAAACCAGGGTGAGATCAAAGGGAAGGGCAAAGAATAGGAGACAAGATTACAGCTAAATGGCTACTATAGCGGACATCGGAACTTGTTTTCAAAAGTTTATAAAACTGAAGAGCCTCCTGCAGAGCACTCAGGAAATTGTTATCTCATTATCTCTTTGTCTGCTTGTCTATCTCCCTGGCAACTAGAGCAACATTTCAAGCAGCCACATTGGTTTCTGGGCTACCCAGAACTCTAGTCAATAAAACAGAAATTGAAGTGATGGCTGAACTCTTTCAGGCCACTATATCTACCATTTCCGCTTGCCCTGGCAACCAGGCCAGTGTGGCCAGTGGTGCTCCTGTCAGTCTCAGAACTCTTTAAAAGAAATTGAACTCAAGAAATAGTAACTGTGAAGGCTGACGATTTTTGTAAGGCCAGCTAGGCCCCAGACCCCACAGACTTCATTGGCCTGACAAACCATTGAGTGGCCTTTCAACAATACCAGGCCATTGTCAGACTGTTACACACTTACATGTACAAAAGCACCAAGATGTGCCCAAATATATGGCAACTAATGTAAACACAGTAAACCAGAGGATATGATACTGGGACTACATTGTAGCAATGCTGGGCATTCATTGACCTCTGGTCTTTTTGCATAGCCACACCCATTTGACTAATCCAAACCCAATCTAACAATTGTCAAAATATTGACCCTTTCCAAAATATGGTGCAAAGTTCCCTGCCCTCCATTAAATACACAAATGCAGACAGAGAGATATTCTGGGGCATTCTGATAAGAGCAATGCCCCAAAATAAAATAACTGTGGGTTTTCAAACCTAAACTATATTCAACCTGGCTAAGTATACAGAGACAGGCAACAGGACATTTGATATCAATATACAAATTATTGCAAACTGCTAAACCACCTTTAAATAAATGACTGCTATGCAAAACTACAACATGCAGGTGCCCCTTACAAATTTGGGAAAATGAGATATAATGTTCATATTTAAATCCAATGACCTGAGTTCGTGTGATGGTGTGTTAATGTCATAGTGTATGTATGTGAGGGGTGTGCACAGGCACAGAACTCAAATCTCTTTGTGTGCAAGTAGTTTGTGAGAAGAGCCACATTCACTAGTGAACACTAGTAATTAACATGTTTGGAGGAAACATTCCCATATATAGTAGCTGGATCAAATTGGACAGAGGAAGAGACCCTGCAAAATTGTATATTACTATATTATGATTTGCTTCCTGGAGAAGGTACATGCAACTCAACGAGGGTTAGCCCAACCTTGTCTGACAGCCTCCTTGGAAAATAATGCATTATAACCTACACCACAACATCACAAACACATTCAAATGCAGTTGGTGAGGTAAGTCAGCAGATCAGGATGATCAAGTTCAGTGAGTGGACAGGGTGGACCTGTCACATTACAGTCATTGATGACATGACCATGAGTCTGGATTTCACTGCATGGCAGTTGGTGAGGTAAGTCAGCAGATCAGGATGATCAAGTCCAGTGAGTGGACAGAGTGAACCTGTCACATTACAGTCATTGGTGACATGACCATGAGTCTGGATTTCACTGCATGGCAGTTGGTGAGGTAAGTCAGCAGATCAGGATGATCAAGTCCAGTGAGTGGACAGAGTGAACCTGTCACATTACAGTCATTGGTGACATGACCATGAGTCTGGATTTCACTGCATGGCAGTTGGTGAGGTAAGTCAGCAGATCAGGATGATCAAGTCCAGTGAGTGGACAGGGTGGACCTGTCACATTACAGTCATTGATGACATGACCATGAGTCTGGATTTCACTGCATGGCAGTTGGTGAGGTAAGTCAGCAGATCAGGATGATCAAGTCCAGTGAGTGGACAGAGTGAACCTGTCACATTACAGTCATTGGTGACATGACCATGAGTCTGGATTTCACTGCATGGCAGTTGGTGAGGTAAGTCAGCAGATCAGGATGATCAAGTCCAGTGAGTGGACAGGGTGGACCTGTCACATTACAGTCATTGATGACATGACCATGAGTCTGGATTTCACTGCATGGCAGTTGGTGAGGTAAGTCAGCAGATCAGGATGATCAAGTCCAGTGAGTGGACAGAGTGAACCTGTCACATTACAGTCATTGGTGACATGACCATGAGTCTGGATTTCACTGCATGGCAGTTGGTGAGGTAAGTCAGCAGATCAGGATGATCAAGTCCAGTGAGTGGACAGAGTGGACCTGTCACATTACAGTCATTGATGACATGACCATGAGTCTGGATTTCACTGCATGGCAGTTGGTGAGGTAAGTCAGCAGATCAGGATGATCAAGTCCAGTGAGTGGACAGAGTGAACCTGTCACATTACAGTCATTGATGACATGACCATGAGTCTGGATTTCACTGCATGGCAGTTGGTGAGGTAAGTCAGCAGATCAGGATGATCAAGTCCAGTGAGTGGACAGAGTGAACCTGTCACATTACAGTCATTGATGACATGACCATGAGTCTGGATTTCACTGCATGGCAGTTGGTGAGGTAAGTCAGCAGATCAGGATGATCAAGTCCAGTGAGTGGACAGAGTGAACCTGTCACATTACAGTCATTGATGACATGACCATGAGTCTGGATTTCACTGCATGGCAGTTGGTGAGGTAAGTCAGCAGATCAGGATGATCAAGTCCAGTGAGTGGACAGAGTGAACCTGTCACATTACAGTCATTGATGACATGACCATGAGTCTGGATTTCACTGCATGGCAGTTGGTGAGGTAAGTCAGCAGATCAGGATGATCAAGTTCAGTGAGTGGACAGAGTGAACCTGTCACATTACAGTCATTGGTGACATGACCATGAGTCTGGATTTCACTGCATGGCAGTTGGTGAGGTAAGTCAGCAGATCTGGATGATCAAGTCCAGTGAGTGGACAGAGTGAACCTGTCACATTACAGTCATTGATGACATGACCATGAGTCTGGATTTCACTGCATGGCAGTTGGTGAGGTAAGTCAGCAGATCAGGATGATCAAGTCCAGTGAGTGGACAGAGTGAACCTGTCACATTACAGTCATTGATGACATGACCATGAGTCTGGATTTCACTGCATGGCAGTTGGTGAGGTAAGTCAGCAGATCAGGATGATCAAGTTCAGTGAGTGGACAGGGTGAACCTGTCACATTACAGTCATTGATGACATGACCATGAGTCTGGATTTCACTGCATGGCAGTTGGTGAGGTAAGTCAGCAGATCAGGATGATCAAGTCCAGTGAGTGGACAGAGTGAACCTGTCACATTACAGTCATTGGTGACATGACCATGAGTCTGGATTTCACTGCATGGCAGTTGGTGAGGTAAGTCAGCAGATCAGGATGATCAAGTCCAGTGAGTGGACAGGGTGGACCTGTCACATTACAGTCATTGGTGACATGACCATGAGTCTGGATTTCACTGCATGGCAGTTGGTGAGGTAAGTCAGCAGATCAGGATGATCAAGTCCAGTGAGTGGACAGAGTGAACCTGTCACATTACAGTCATTGATGACATGACCATGAGTCTGGATTTCACTGCATGGCAGTTGGTGAGGTAAGTCAGCAGATCAGGATGATCAAGTCCAGTGAGTGGACAGAGTGAACCTGTCACATTACAGTCATTGATGACATGACCATGAGTCTGGATTTCACTGCATGGCAGTTGGTGAGGTAAGTCAGCAGATCAGGATGATCAAGTCCAGTGAGTGGACAGAGTGAACCTGTCACATTACAGTCATTGGTGACATGACCATGAGTCTGGATTTCACTGCATGGCAGTTGGTGAGGTAAGTCAGCAGATCAGGATGATCAAGTTCAGTGAGTGGACAGAGTGAACCTGTCACATTACAGTCATTGGTGACATGACCATGAGTCTGGATTTCACTGCATGGCAGTTGATGAGGCAAGTCAGCAGATCGGGATGATCAAGTCCAGTGAGTGGACAGAGTGAACCTGTCACATTACAGTCATTGATGACATGACCATGAGTCTGGATTTCACTGCATGGCAGTTGGTGAGGTAAGTCAGCAGATCAGGATGATCAAGTCCAGTGAGTGGACAGAGTGAACCTGTCACATTACAGTCATTGATGACATGACCATGAGTCTGGATTTCACTGCATGGCAGTTGGTGAGGTAAGTCAGCAGATCAGGATGATCAAGTCCAGTGAGTGGACAGAGTGAACCTGTCACATTACAGTCATTGGTGACATGACCATGAGTCTGGATTTCACTGCATGGCAGTTGGTGAGGTAAGTCAGCAGATCAGGATGATCAAGTCCAGTGAGTGGACAGAGTGAACCTGTCACATTACAGTCATTGGTGACATGACCATGAGTCTGGATTTCACTGCATGGCAGTTGGTGAGGTAAGTCAGCAGATCAGGATGATCAAGTTCAGTGAGTGGACAGAGTGAACCTGTCACATTACAGTCATTGGTGACATGACCATGAGTCTGGATTTCACTACATGGCAGTTGGTGAGGTAAGTCAGCAGATCAGGATGATCAAGTCCAGTGAGTGGACAGAGTGAACCTGTCACATTACAGTCATTGGTGACATGACCATGAGTCTGGATTTCACTACATGGCAGTTGGTGAGGTAAGTCAGCAGATCAGGATGATCAAGTCCAGTGAGTGGACAGAGTGAACCTGTCACATTACAGTCATTGGTGACATGACCATGAGTCTGGATTTCACTACATGGCAGTTGGTGAGGTAAGTCAGCAGATCAGGATGATCAAGTCCAGTGAGTGGACAGAGTGAACCTGTCACATTACAGTCATTGGTGACATGACCATGAGTCTGGATTTCACTGCATGGCAGTTGGTGAGGTAAGTCATCAGATCAGGATGATCAAGTCCAGTGAGTGGACAGAGTGAACCTGTCACATTACAGTCATTGGTGACATGACCATGAGTCTGGATTTCACTGCATGGCAGTTGGTGAGGTAAGTCAGCAGATCAGGATGATCAAGTCCAGTGAGTGGACAGAGTGAACCTGTCACATTACAGTCATTGGTGACATGACCATGAGTCTGGATTTCACTGCATGGCAGTTGGTGAGGTAAGTCATCAGATCAGGATGATCAAGTCCAGTGAGTGGACAGGGTGGACCTGTCACATTACAGTCATTGGTGACATGACCATGAGTCTGGATTTCACTACATGGCAGTTGGTGAGGTAAGTCATCAGATCAGGATGATCAAGTCCAGTGAGTGGACAGGGTGGACCTGTCACATTACAGTCATTGATGACATGACCATGAGTCTGGATTTCACTGCATGGCAGTTGGTGAGGTAAGTCAGCAGATCAGGATGATCAAGTCCAGTGAGTGGACAGGGTGGACCTGTCACATTACAGTCATTGATGACATGACCATGAGTCTGGATTTCACTGCATGGCAGTTGGTGAGGTAAGTCAGCAGATCAGGATGATCAAGTCCAGTGAGTGGACAGGGTGAACCTGTCACATTACAGTCATTGATGACATGACCATGAGTCTGGATTTCACTGCATGGCAGTTGGTGAGGTAAGTCAGCAGATCAGGATGATCAAGTTCAGTGAGTGGACAGGGTGAACCTGTCACATTACAGTCATTGATGACATGACCATGAGTCTGGATTTCACTGCATGGCAGTTGGTGAGGTAAGTCAGCAGATCAGGATGATCAAGTTCAGTGAGTGGACAGGGTGAACCTGTCACATTACAGTCATTGGTGACATGACCATGAGTCTGGATTTCACTGCATGGCAGTTGGTGAGGTAAGTCAGCAGATCAGGATGATCAAGTTCAGTGAGTGGACAGAGTGAACCTGTCACATTACAGTCATTGATGACATGACCATGAGTCTGGATTTCACTGCATGGCAGTTGGTGAGGTAAGTCAGCAGATCAGGATGATCAAGTCCAGTGAGTGGACAGAGTGAACCTGTCACATTACAGTCATTGATGACATGACCATGAGTCTGGATTTCACTGCATGGCAGTTGGTGAGGTAAGTCAGCAGATCAGGATGATCAAGTTCAGTGAGTGGACAGAGTGAACCTGTCACATTACAGTCATTGGTGACATGACCATGAGTCTGGATTTCACTGCATGGCAGTTGGTGAGGTAAGTCAGCAGATCAGGATGATCAAGTTCAGTGAGTGGACAGAGTGAACCTGTCACATTACAGTCATTGGTGACATGACCATGAGTCTGGATTTCACTGCATGGCAGTTGGTGAGGTACGTCAGCAGATCAGGATGATCAAGTCCAGTGAGTGGACAGGGTGGACCTGTCACATTACAGTCATTGGTGACATGACCATGAGTCTGGATTTCACTGCATGGCAGTTGGTGAGGTACGTCAGCAGATCAGGATGATCAAGTCCAGTGAGTGGACAGAGTGGACCTGTCACATTACAGTCATTGGTGACATGACCATGAGTCTGGATTTCACTGCATGGCAGTTGGTGAGGTAAGTCAGCAGATCAGGATGATCAAGTCCAGTGAGTGGACAGTGACCTGTCTGATACAGTCATTGATGACATGACCATGAGTCTGGATTTCACTGCATGGCAGTTGGTGAGGTAAGTCAGCAGATCAGGATGATCAAGTCCAGTGAGTGGACAGAGTGAACCTGTCACATTACAGTCATTGGTGACATGACCATGAGTCTGGATTTCACTGCATGGCAGTTGGTGAGGTAAGTCAGCAGATCAGGATGATCAAGTCCAGTGAGTGGACAGAGTGAACCTGTCACATTACAGTCATTGGTGACATGACCATGAGTCTGGATTTCACTGCATGGCAGTTGGTGAGGTAAGTCAGCAGATCAGGATGATCAAGTCCAGTGAGTGGACAGAGTGAACCTGTCACATTACAGTCATTGGTGACATGACCATGAGTCTGGATTTCACTGCATGGCAGTTGGTGAGGTAAGTCAGCAGATCAGGATGATCAAGTCCAGTGAGTGGACAGAGTGGACCTGTCACATTACAGTCATTGATGACATGACCATGAGTCTGGATTTCACTGCATGGCAGTTGGTGAGGTAAGTCAGCAGATCAGGATGATCAAGTCCAGTGAGTGGACAGAGTGGACCTGTCACATTACAGTCATTGGTGACATGATCATGAGTCTGGATTTCACTGCATGGCAGTTGGTGAGGTAAGTCAGCAGATCAGGATGATCAAGTCCAGTGAGTGGACAGAGTGAACCTGTCACATTACAGTCATTGGTGACATGATCATGAGTCTGGATTTCACTGCATGGCAGTTGGTGAGGTAAGTCAGCAGATCAGGATGATCAAGTCCAGTGAGTGGACAGGGTGAACCTGTCACATTACAGTCATTGGTGACATGATCATGAGTCTGGATTTCACTGCATGGCAGTTGGTGAGGTAAGTCAGCAGATCAGGATGATCAAGTCCAGTGAGTGGACAGAGTGGACCTGTCACATTACAGTCATTGATGACATGACCATGAGTCTGGATTTCACTGCATGGCAGTTGGTGAGGTAAGTCAGCAGATCAGGATGATCAAGTCCAGTGAGTGGACAGGGTGAACCTGTCACATTACAGTCATTGGTGACATGATCATGAGTCTGGATTTCACTGCATGGCAGTTGGTGAGGTAAGTCAGCAGATCAGGATGATCAAGTTCAGTGAGTGGACAGAGTGAACCTGTCACATTACAGTCATTGGTGACATGACCATGAGTCTGGATTTCACTACATGGCAGTTGGTGAGGTACGTCAGCAGATCAGGATGATCAAGTCCAGTGAGTGGACAGAGTGAACCTGTCACATTACAGTCATTGATGACATGACCATGAGTCTGGATTTCACTGCATGGCAGTTGGTGAGGTAAGTCAGCAGATCAGGATGATCAAGTCCAGTGAGTGGACAGAGTGAACCTGTCACATTACAGTCATTGATGACATGACCATGAGTCTGGATTTCACTGCATGGCAGTTGGTGAGGTAAGTCAGCAGATCAGGATGATCAAGTCCAGTGAGTGGACAGAGTGGACCTGTCACATTACAGTCATTGGTGACATGACCATGAGTCTGGATTTCACTGCATGGCAGTTGGTGAGGTACGTCAGCAGATCAGGATGATCAAGTTCAGTGAGTGGACAGGGTGGACCTGTCACATTACAGTCATTGATGACATGACCATGAGTCTGGATTTCACTGCATGGCAGTTGGTGAGGTAAGTCAGCAGATCAGGATGATCAAGTTCAGTGAGTGGACAGGGTGGACCTGTCACATTACAGTCATTGGTGACATGACCATGAGTCTGGATTTCACTGCATGGCAGTTGGTGAGGTAAGTCAGCAGATCAGGATGATCAAGTTCAGTGAGTGGACAAGGTAGACCTGTCACATTACAGTCGTTGATGGCATGACCATGAGTCTGGATTTCACTGCATGGCAGTTGGTGAGGTAAGTCAGCAGATCAGGATGATCAAGTTCAGTGAGTGGACAGGGTGGACCTGTCACATTACAGTCATTGGTGACATGACCATGAGTCTGGATTTCACTGCATGGCAGTTGGTGAGGTAAGTCAGCAGATCAGGATGATCAAGTTCAGTGAGTGGACAGGGTGGACCTGTCACATTACAGTCGTTGATGGCATGACCATGAGTCTGGATTTCACTGCATGGCAGTTGGTGAGGTAAGTCAGCAGATCAGGATGATCAAGTTCAGTGAGTGGACAGGGTGGACCTGTCACATTACAGTCATTGGTGACATGACCATGAGTCTGGATTTCACTGCATGGCAGTTGGTGAGGTAAGTCAGCAGATCAGGATGATCAAGTTCAGTGAGTGGACAGGGTGGACCTGTCACATTACAGTCGTTGATGGCATGACCATGAGTCTGGATTTCACTGCATGGCAGTTGGTGAGGTAAGTCAGCAGATCAGGATGATCAAGTTCAGTGAGTGGACAGGGTGGACCTGTCACATTACAGTCGTTGATGGCATGACCATGAGTCTGGATTTCACTGCATGGCAGTTGGTGAGGTAAGTCAGCAGATCAGGATGATCAAGTTCAGTGAGTGGACAGGGTGGACCTGTCACATTACAGTCATTGGTGACATGACCATGAGTCTGGATTTCACTGCATGGCAGTTGGTGAGGTAAGTCAGCAGATCAGGATGATCAAGTTCAGTGAGTGGACAAGGTAGACCTGTCACATTACAGTCGTTGATGGCATGACCATGAGTCTGGATTTCACTGCATGGCAGTTGGTGAGGTAAGTCAGCAGATCAGGATGATCAAGTTCAGTGAGTGGACAGGGTGGACCTGTCACATTACAGTCATTGGTGACATGACCATGAGTCTGGATTTCACTGCATGGCAGTTGGTGAGGTAAGTCAGCAGATCAGGATGATCAAGTTCAGTGAGTGGACAGGGTGGACCTGTCACATTACAGTCGTTGATGGCATGACCATGAGTCTGGATTTCACTGCATGGCAGTTGGTGAGGTAAGTCAGCAGATCAGGATGATCAAGTTCAGTGAGTGGACAGGGTGGACCTGTCACATTACAGTCATTGGTGACATGACCATGAGTCTGGATTTCACTGCATGGCAGTTGGTGAGGTAAGTCAGCAGATCAGGATGATCAAGTTCAGTGAGTGGACAGAGTGAACCTGTCACATTACAGTCATTGATGACATGACCATGAGTCTGGATTTCACTGCATGGCAGTTGGTGAGGTAAGTCAGCAGATCAGGATGATCAAGTTCAGTGAGTGGACAGAGTGAACCTGTCACATTACAGTCATTGGTGACATGACCATGAGTCTGGATTTCACTGCATGGCAGTTGGTGAGGTAAGTCAGCAGATCAGGATGATCAAGTCCAGTGAGTGGACAGGGTGAACCTGTCACATTACAGTCATTGATGACATGACCATGAGTCTGGATTTCACTGCATGGCAGTTGGTGAGGTAAGTCAGCAGATCAGGATGATCAAGTCCAGTGAGTGGACAGAGTGAACCTGTCACATTACAGTCATTGATGACATGACCATGAGTCTGGATTTCACTGCATGGCAGTTGGTGAGGTAAGTCAGCAGATCAGGATGATCAAGTCCAGTGAGTGGACAGAGTGAACCTGTCACATTACAGTCATTGATGACATGACCATGAGTCTGGATTTCACTGCATGGCAGTTGGTGAGGTAAGTCAGCAGATCAGGATGATCAAGTCCAGTGAGTGGACAGAGTGAACCTGTCACATTACAGTCATTGATGACATGACCATGAGTCTGGATTTCACTGCATGGCAGTTGGTGAGGTAAGTCAGCAGGTCAGGATGATCAAGTCCAGTGAGTGGACAGAGTGAACCTGTCACATTACAGTCATTGATGACATGACCATGAGTCTGGATTTCACTGCATGGCAGTTGGTGAGGTAAGTCAGCAGATCAGGATGATCAAGTCCAGTGAGTGGACAGAGTGAACCTGTCACATTACAGTCATTGATGACATGACCATGAGTCTGGATTTCACTGCATGGCAGTTGGTGAGGTAAGTCAGCAGATCAGGATGATCAAGTCCAGTGAGTGGACAGAGTGAACCTGTCACATTACAGTCATTGGTGACATGATCATGAGTCTGGATTTCACTGCATGGCAGTTGGTGAGGTAAGTCAGCAGATCAGGATGATCAAGTCCAGTGAGTGGACAGAGTGAACCTGTCACATTACAGTCATTGGTGACATGATCATGAGTCTGGATTTCACTGCATGGACAGAGACCTGATACAGACAAACAGCATGCAGTTAACTGGCTAAGGTGTAATTCAAACCTGCAACACTAATGCTAATGTCATAGACCATTGAGCAAGGCAGGCTACATATGTTGTGGATTCAAATTGTGTAGATCAGTACCGTAAGTGATGAAACCCATTCTGCATAATATACACATCATACCACGCATTAATGAATAAGAAAGTAACTGTAGTCCAATGAGAATTTGCCCGTCCTAAAATTTAATAGAGTACGTAAAGTATTGTAACTGATGTTTTAGCAAAATGCCTGCTTGAAAAACCACAGGCAAGTCAGCAGGGATGCAAGTCAGCTAGACAGCTAGACCAGGCCAAACACTGACTGAGCATCATGCCCACTGCTCACTAACAAAGTATTGACAAGAGTGTACCCTGCACTGTATGACAAGAACCAAAATACAGACTGTTCCACTCAATAGACCACAGCTGGCAGAGACAGATAACAACCAAAGTCAACAAAAATGTATCAGCATTCAGTATCTACTCCCATGCAGTGGAAAGCAGTAGAAAGTGGAAGCAGTGGAAAGCAGTAGAAAGTGGAAAGTGGCTGAAAGTTTGTTCAGGTACAATCACGGTAAATAAACACAATCTGGACTACTTCACGTGAGTTCACGGAGACAAATTCACAAAAGGTCTCCTTATTCAAGGGGAAGTACAACTTCAACTGACATATATGTCCAATATTCAAGCTGTTCTGGTTTCAATTGAGTTAGACTTATAGCGGTATAACTGAACTGACCAAAATGCAAATCTCCTCTTGGGTACCCATTTAATTAGTACACTGTAGTAATACATTAGTAGTACATTGTACAGTACATGTACATATAGACGCCACACAGATACAATATACAATACATGTGTGGACTTATTCCGAATGCATTTCCCAAATGCCTGTTGGGGCAATAGGTCATCATGTAGTATAGACAAACATTGTGCATTTGTCAACACATGCCATACATGTATGCTGTGTGATGCAGTTTAAGGTTGCGTCTCAATGCAATAAGAGTACATTGAGCATCGCTGTATGCCAATCCACTCTCCTGGTCCCTGCATAACCTTTCCACACTACAAACATTTCTTGTCCCTGCACATGCAGGCTCCAATCATTGGAACTAAGACAAGTAGCTTCAATGGAGGTTTAAATCATATAATTATTATACAAGCAAGTTTCAAACTGCTTATTGACTGCAATCTCTAAAATGTCGATGGGCCTGAGTGATGGATCAATGCTAGTAGGACCTTTGGCAAAAGCAGAACAAACTCTCGCCTATGAGAAAGGTTCAGCTTGAATCATAATACTCAGCCTCCTTTGAGTAAAATTCTCATCACGCACCTGTTTTCCGTTTGTCTGTGTTTGTCTGATCTGTGCAGCAAGCAACCTGACACTTGGAGTGAAGAAATTTAACACAGCACTGCTCGTACAAGGTCCCTGTGAAAGAGTAGTGAAAGTGAAAGAGTTAGATCAGGCCAGCAATGATGCCCCAAAAGAAACTGGATTGAAGCACCTTCCAAATATTTGACAGTCTAATAGTGATACAAGACGTGTGTATTAAATTGAACTGAAGATAACTGCTGATAAAGACAGGTTAAGAGAATAACAACTCAAAGTTTTGAAAAATTGTTGCCAATTTTTGGAGACCTCCATTTTATGTAATAATAGCAAAGAAATTTGGACTGGAAGTTACAGGACCTGAGCATCAGACTCAATGTAACATACACGTGTACATGTACACACTGTACATGTACACACTGTACATGTACACACTGTACATGTGTACAAACATCATTCTAATCACCTGAGCTACCCAGTCAACTACTTTTGCATATTCTTTTCTGCAACAAAATACAGTTAGCGCCAATACACCCAGTGGGTTTCAGTCTGTCTGTTTGTAGGATGCTGTGGATGGGAAATCATTCACAATAGTTAGCGCCAATACACACAGTGGGTTTCAGTCTGTCTGTTTGTAGGATGCTGTGGATGGGAAATCATTCACAATAGTTAGCGCCAATACACCCAGTGGGTTTCAATCTGTCTGTTTGTAGGATGCTGTGGATGGGAAATCATTCACAATAGTTAGCGCCAATACACCCAGTGGGTTTCAATCTGTCTGTTTGTAGGATGCTGTGGATGGGAAATCATTCACAATAGTTAGCGCCAATACACCCAGTGGGTTTCAATCTGTCTGTTTGTAGGATGCTGTGGATGGGAAATCATTCACAATAGTTAGCGCCAATACACCCAGTGGGTTTCAATCTGTCTGTTTGTAGGATGCTGTGGATGGGAAATCATTCACAATAGTTAGCGCCAATACACCCAGTGGGTTTCAGTCTGTCTGTTTGTAGGATGCTGTGGATGGGAAATCATTCACAATAGTTAGCGCCAATACACCCAGTGGGTTTCAGTCTGTCTGTTTGTAGGATGCTGTGGATGGGAAATCATTCACAATAGTTAGCGCCAATACACACAGTGGGTTTCAATCTGTCTGTTTGTAGGATGCTGTGGATGGGAAATCATTCACAACTCTCAGTCCTGCTTAAACGCGAGGTCTTGGCTTCAAGTCCCAGGCAAGTCCAAATTTCCTTGTATTTTTGTTCACAAATTGTTTCAAAAGTTTCCCAATCAGTTTTCCTTTCATTTGTTTGTTTGAATTAGAAATTTATTTCCAAAACAAAACAATCTTGGTAAAACAAAAACAATGCACAAACTCCTATTTTGTTATTTGCTATAAAAGTACCTACATGTAGTCAGTTCTCCTTTCTTTGTCGAGTTTGAAATCCAATTTGCTTTCAGAAAATACTATCCCTAATAAGCAAAAGGCTTTGTACAAACTCCTGTGCTTTCTATTTATTTCTGTAAATGATACCGGACTGTTTTGTTTGAGGTGAAACATTGGCTGGACTTTGTTTGTTTTTCTGATTTCATTTGACAAAGATGTTTGTGCAACAGACCATGTTTACACTGGAGCAGCTGGGGTAATGTGTGTGTTTATTCCTGGGTTTACCTGCTGTGTTTCAGTTCACATTCAATGCTTGTGTTTTTTTATTAGATTGATGAATACAAAAACTAACTCAATAGATCAAGACTTTTAACAAAAGGTTTGCATAGTGGAAGCACAAAATGGGAGATTTGCAGTGACACCATGTAAGTTGCGAAGGAGTATGGCTCCAAAAAGTGCCAATAACTCTTAGTACTGTATGTAATCTCTCTAGAATGTACACTGACTCACATACAAATATATGTGTACAATTTGTGTATAATTTGCATTGCCACCTCAGGTCAATGAAATCCCATGGAAGCCCTGTCTTGACCTACTACATCTAAGCTGCAAGATACGTCTTTGTGCAAGTCATTCTGCTACTGAGAAAGGTCCTGCCACAATAAAACAAAAATTCATTTTCATGACTGGCTATTTTTGGTTATTTCAGTACTCAGCAATTGGCATTTGTTTGTAATATGTCCTTGAGAAAGGTTCTGCTAGGAATCAAGACATCAAGCCAGCTTGAATATTTGAGATTGGCATTTCTGGTCATAAGAGGTCAGTGAAGCAGTTTGGAACATGTACACTATACATACATGTACATCAAAGTAGTTTCACTATGCTGTATTTGTGCACATACAAATGTCATATGTACATTCTTTGAACAGTGAATGTGTGATCACAACATGCTGTGTGCATGACAGAATGTATACTGGTCAGCTGTATTCTATGCAAACATACCGCTACACACCAGTGTTAAAAGAGGGGACAACAGTGTCCTTGTCACTCTGCTAGGACGGAAATGTCAGCTTGTGTAAATTCTGTCATCTGAGTCAGTAAGCAGATTGCAACATTTTAATTTTTGCATTTCTATCTTTGATAAAGGTTCAGCTACCAGTAGGATCCTAATGTCAGACCAGTAAATGTGTGTGATTTGCAATTTAGGCTAGCAGTTTTGCAACATGTTTGTACACCTTTAACATAAAAAAATACATACAATGTGTGCGTGCACTTGGTAGGGAACTTTGGTCACGGACATTGAACAAACATGATCAGCAGATTGCATGGTGCGTGACAGGAAGTACTTTGGACAAATTGTATTACTAGCTCAGCTGATAGGATCAGGTGATGTACCTCATTCCCTTACAGTTTTATCGGCAACCACTAGACACGTCACTGAAACTGAACTTGACAGAAAGTTGCACACATGTTGCTGTGTGGGGGGGGGGGACCTCTTTCCTTCCCCTCCAAAACACAGCAAGGCAATGGGAGTTGATGAGACTTGCCAGATGACAATACATTATACATGTACTAGGTACTAGCAATGATTGGTTGTGGGAACCTTAGTACGTGTACCATTCCAAAGGTATTGGGAAATTTGGGGAAAAAACTTGATAGTGTTGGGGGTTGGAGCATAACATGTACCCTGTACACATACATGTACTCCAGAAAGCAGCTCTATTAGGGATCTTTGATCCTTGGAAAAATTAACTCTCAAAATGTAAGACTACGGGATGTAGCTTGATCCAAGATTAATCAAGAACAAAACTGAACACGATATATTTCATTGTGTTATGTGAGTCTATAAAGTTATCAAAATCTGACAAAGCAGCAACTGCACTCTTCAGTGTGCTCAGGGCAGTAGAAACTGAACACACCTCTCACTAAGCAAATAAATCACAAATAAATCAGAGGTTTTAGGTTCCAGTCCCAGTCCAGTCAAAGTTTTCTTTGCCAAGTTTTCAAATTGTTCCAAAGTTCCCAGTCAGTTTTTCCTTGGTTTGTTCAAACAAATCACAGACAGAGAACACACTATTTGCAACAGAAACTAAAGAGGAATAATTTCAAGATAGTTTTAACATACAATGGCTGTGGTGCAGTTAGTCAGGATACCTGCCACCCATTGTTCCAGCCATTGTGGACCCTGAGACAACCATAGATAGCAGGATCAGCTGACATCAGTGATATGGTTCTACTAGGGATATCCAATGGCCCCAACCCACGCCACCTCCAGGGTAGTGCATATTTACCAGCCACTATCAGCTCCAAAGGACAATGGATACTAAAACCAGGCAACAAAATTATTTGATAATTGCTGCCTATCAGCAAGTCCATTTGAACTGTGGCAAACAATGGTAAACAATAACTCTCATCATACACCTGGGGCTGTCAAGTGCAGGATTTTCTTCTTCATCTTTTCTTTTTTTTTGGGGGGAGACAATTCCCCTTACAAAGTCTTGCTGCCTTTTAAGGTAAAAAAAACTGCCTCTAATATGTTTCAGGGAGTGCACTTTGTACAGTATGTTTGGCAATACCTGGCAGAAATGTTGACATAGGTCAAGTGAATGTACCAATCTCTGGGCAACGTGCTGACTCCAAGCTACCATGGCACCATGATCTTTGAGGGTTCTGTGTATCCCAGTATCACTCGATCAGTATGGACGCACACAGGTACACACTGTATCCGTACACAGCAAGTACACGTGTACTAATGCAAGCAGTGTAACACAAGAACCGGGACACATCTCGCAACTTACAAAGTTGAGTGGGACCAGGGCCTTAATGAACTCCTGCCTAATTTACACAGTTGCTGACTTCAAAAGAAACTCCTAATCATCAACAAAATGAGGATGGCACCTCATATTATCCACATAATGATTGCACATCATTCCTGTCTTTGACTTGACAGCTAGCCCTGCACATTAAGCCCCTGCTTAAATACCAACATCCTGGATAGTTTTCCATGCAATGTTCTTTCTCAGCATGAGTCAAGCCAAGCAATGTACTTTTTCTCTTCAGTGCAAAAGGTCAGACTATTTGCAGCATGGTTTTCCTGCATATTAAACTGTCAGGCAGTCCGCCTCACTGCCTGGATGGGCCACCTCAGGTCGTAGTCTCCAAAACTAGCCACCTCAAGACCTCAGGAGGGTCATAGTCAGGCTAGAAAGATGAACAACGAGCAAGAGCACTTCAGCCTGTGCAAAGTGATGTACACAGAGTTTTTCCTGCCAAACTATATTTCTATACTACAACAGTGCTTTAGACACATTCCCAATAAAATTTATGACTTATGGATTATTAATCTAGCACTTCCACGGTATATAAAACTCATTTATTCACTCACACAATTCCAGAGAAATCCTGGTCTGCAATTTCAGAGATAATTGGCAAGCAGGCCAGCATAAAAAGTTCATCCCCAAACTCCATCATTCCAACCAACTGCCTGACAAGCAAAGGAAACCTAGTGTGGATGAGTGGCATGGGATGAATGTTTCCATGGCTACACTAATCATTGAATGATGACCACTTGATGAGCCAGCTCCCAGGAGATAATTGTCAATATTTTTGCTTCAGATTAATGGCCCATTGACTGATTGGACAAAAGCACACATACACAGCTTGAAAATGGACCAGACCATTGGAAATATATTATATGGAAACTATTTAGAGAGACATCCTATGATACATTACATGTATCTATGATGCAAACGATACATGTACATGCCACAACACAGATTCAAATCTACTACACACCCTCAACCAGCTAGATGGTCAAGTGGTTCAAACACTAGAAAAACAGGAGAGGTGGGATCAAATCCCACCCAAGCAGCCTGGATTTTGTTCAGCAAGCAATCGGGCAAAGCAGTCAACATGCACTGAATTACATTCTCCTTGACGCATTAAAATAATGACATTATCATCTAGTGTTTAATTTCTTCCACATGTTATGTCACAGAGAGATTAAAGATTAGACCTTTGACCACAGTTCACAAGGTGGATACTGTTTAGCAAATGAGACAACAGACCTTCAGAGTCACAAACCACAACCTGTATCTTTTTAGTCTTTGTGTCACAGGGATGAAGTGTAAGGTGAGCTTGATCCAGGTATTGGTAAGGGCTCCATAGATATGTTATTATAATAATATGATAATAAATATCATGATGAAGAGAACTTCTTCTAATTGAATGTCCACATGGCCAGTCAATTGAATTCTTTGCTATGTTTACTACATAGAGTAAAGGCTTCTTCCTTTTTTCTTCTTTTTTACATCTTATAAATTCCAGTGGTTTCAATTTCCAAATGTTCAAAGTAGTTGTACCCAATCACCTTTCCTCTATTTCAACTTTTCTTCAAATTGATTTCGAATCTATCACTCATTTGTTTTAATACTGCGTACTGCTTTTAAATATCTGTCCACACCATTGGTGTGTCATTTAGATATTGTCCATACATTCCACTTTTGGGCAGAGGTTTATTTTTAGTCTTGAAAGCAGACTAAACGATGCACATAATGGAACTGTGTTTGTACTCTGGGTCAGTCTGGGGATGTTTAGGATAAGGTCAAAGTGCTTGGCAAACCATCAATACTCAGATCCACTTGCAATGTGTACATTGAGCAAGGGGCTTGTGTGTGATTTCCTAATGGGACATAGAGGTGCCCATTCCACACAGATACATGTAGCATCACCAACCACCAACCTCAGACAAACCAAGATAAACCAAGGCAGATCTTAGGAAAATGAGGAGTTTTCAGGAGTTGTGTAATTCTAGAGGGGAGGGAGGGTTGACCTTATTACACAGGTCTGTAGTTGACTGCCACTCTGTCCGGTCTGGGTAATTTTCACTCAAACTTTATCTAAGTATATATATAGTTGATATACACAAATGTTGCAAACTGCTTACTGACTAAAATTTCCAAAATGCAAATCTTAAAATCTAGTGGACCTGACGTTTCGATCCTAGCAGGACCTTTCTCAAAGGCACAATAGTTGTGCAATTGATCCCACTGGTTACAGAGTTACCAATTGGTAACCATAAGGTGTTTTTGTATAACCAGTCTCCATGTGAAAATGATAACACATTAGAAATACACATTGTCCCATTAACAGGAACATTGTACAGCCACGGGAAGAATGTGTAGAATGTAGAAACACCAACGTAGTCCATTGTGAAGATGGTTTATTAATACTGACTTCTGTACTGTGTATGGCTCTGGTAGATTATTTTGCCATTACACTCAGACTGATTAGTGGTGTTGGGGTGTGCAGTGTGCCTGCATCTAATTGAGAGAAGCAAAATACCCCCAGCATTGCTTGCCCCTTGAGGATCCTGCAGCATGTTTGTTTTTCTTACCAGGTAGGGATTTAAAGATTACTGTGAGTGTAATAAACTGCAAGAGAATGCTATGCATCCTCATTGGAGTAATCTGCCTGTGAAAAGGACGCAATGGAATAGAAAGAAAGAAAGGTGACAACAAGTTTGCAAGGGGGCAATCTTGAATGTCAGAAATGTCAACAATGTAGAGAGTCCATGGTTTTGATCCAATACATGAATCTACATACATGTACATCAAAGAAAGGTTCTGTTCTCTCATTCTTTGGGATTTGCATTTTGGTCATTTAAGTCAGTAAGCAGTCTGCCACATAGTATTTACCGTAAGTCAAACAAATAAGGAGAAAACTGTCTGGGAACATTTGAACAATTTAAACAAAATAATGGCAGGACTGGGACTTGAACCCGAGACCTCTGGTTTTGCGTACCAACGCTCTTACCATCTGAGCTATCCAGCCTTTAGATGGCAGCCTTCCCAAATAGTCAACTAGTCTTTGCCGGGGTGGGGGGCGCCAGTTAATCTTTGTGTTTACTTTTAGATATTAAGTGCTTCATAAATGATTGAGTAGTACATATGTCAATATAATTATCAAAGGTCTATAAACTTTGTAAGTTAACGTGTGGGAAAACCAGTCATTATCCCAACCCAACTCCCTTGCACAAAGATGTCATAAATGAAGCTCTTCTTGAAATAGTTCCATGTATGTATGTTCCAATCTTTCTGCCCTGTCCAACCAAGCCTGACAGGTCTTCCAGGGGGGGGGGGGGGCAACAGTGAAACGTTATTGCCCCAAACACCAGGATGTGCACACACCAAAGTCATCATATTAACATTGACCAACCAAACCATTGGCCATTGTTCAGGGCAATCTCCATAATATTTGCAATACCGGTATTTAAAGTGTTGTTGAACCTTGGAAAAGAGAAAGAAAAAAACATGTTCTGACGTGAGGCTGACCTTAGGCTGGGCGGTGGCCTTATGCTTGTGGACACAAGCTACTGATTGCAGGCACAGAGGGTCATTGATAGTATGATTGCACATCAGGGACCAATAAAGATATGGTTGTGATTATCAGCATGGGGTTATTGTATCTCTATAACACATGTAACAGCAGGGACTGGTCATCCGTGTCACTTTGAATGAGACTTTGCCCTACTTACATGGTGTCACCACAAACTGTTCACATTGTGGTTCCACCACGCAAACCTTGTTTATCAAATGAGTAACCTCTTCACAGAGCCACACTATTTCTGAAAAGAGACTACTTACATGGTGTCACCACATACTGTTCACATTGTGGTTCCACCACGCAAACCTTGTTTATCAAATGAGTAACCTCTTCACAGAGCCACACTATTTCTGAAAAGAGACTACTTACATGGTGTCACCACATACTGTTCACATTGTGGTTCCACCATGCAAACCTTGTTTATCAAATGAGTAACCTCTTCACAGAGCCACACTAATTCTCAAAAGAGACTACTTACATGGTGTCACCACATACTGTTCACATTGTGGTTCCACCACGCAAACCTTGTTTATCAAATGAGTAACCTCTTCACAGAGCCACACTATTTCTGAAAAGAGACTACTTACATGGTGTCACCACAAACTTACCACATTGTGGTTCCACCACGCAAACCTTGTTTATCAAATGAGTAACCTCTTCACAGAGCCACACTAATTCTGAAAAGAGACTACTTACATGGTGTCACCACAAACTTACCACATTGTGGTTCCACCACGCAAACCTTGTTTATCAAATGAGTAACCTCTTCACAGAGCCACACTATTTCTGAAAAGAGACTACTTACATGGTGTCACCACAAACTGTTCACATTGTGGTTCCACCACGCAAACCTTGTTTATCAATTGAGTAACCTCTTCACAGAGCCACACTATTTCTGAAAAGAGACTACTTACATGGTGTCACCACAAACTGTTCACATTGTGGTTCCACCATGCAAACCTTGTTTATCAAATGAGTAACCTCTTCACAGAGCCACACTAATTCTCAAAAGAGACTACCTACATGGTGTCACCACATACTGTTCACATTGTGGTTCCACCACGCAAACCTTGTTTATCAAATGAGTAACCTCTTCACAGAGCCACACTAATTCTCAAAAGAGACTACTTACATGGTGTCACCACAAACTTACCACATTGTGGTTCCACCACGCAAACCTTGTTTATCAAATGAGTAACCTCTTCACAGAGCCACACTAATTCTGAAAAGAGACTACTTACATGGTGTCACCACAAACTTACCACATTGTGGTTCCACCACGCAAACCTTGTTTATCAAATGAGTAACCTCTTCACAGAGCCACACTATTTCTGAAAAGAGACTACTTACATGGTGTCACCACAAACTGTTCACATTGTGGTTCCACCACGCAAACCTTGTTTATCAATTGAGTAACCTCTTCACAGAGCCACACTATTTCTGAAAAGAGACTACTTACATGGTGTCACCACAAACTGTTCACATTGTGGTTCCACCATGCAAACCTTGTTTATCAAATGAGTAACCTCTTCACAGAGCCACACTAATTCTCAAAAGAGACTACCTACATGGTGTCACCACATACTGTTCACATTGTGGTTCCACCACGCAAACCTTGTTTATCAAATGAGTAACCTCTTCACAGAGCCACACTAATTCTCAAAAGAGACTACTTACATGGTGTCACCACAAACTTACCACATTGTGGTTCCACCACGCAAACCTTGTTTATCAAATGAGTAACCTCTTCACAGAGCCACACTAATTCTGAAAAGAGACTACTTACATGGTGTCACCACAAACTTACCACATTGTGGTTCCACCACGCAAACCTTGTTTATCAAATGAGTAACCTCTTCACAGAGCCACACTATTTCTGAAAAGAGACTACTTACATGGTGTCACCACAAACTGTTCACATTGTGGTTCCACCACGCAAACCTTGTTTATCAATTGAGTAACCTCTTCACAGAGCCACACTATTTCTGAAAAGAGACTACTTACATGGTGTCACCACAAACTGTTCACATTGTGGTTCCACCATGCAAACCTTGTTTATCAAATGAGTAACCTCTTCACAGAGCCACACTAATTCTCAAAAGAGACTACCTACATGGTGTCACCACATACTGTTCACATTGTGGTTCCACCACGCAAACCTTGTTTATCAAATGAGTAACCTCTTCACAGAGCCACACTATTTCTGAAAAGAGACTACTTACATGGTGTCACCACATACTGTTCACATTGTGGTTCCACCACGCAAACCTTGTTTATCAAATGAGTAACCTCTTCACAGAGCCACACTAATTCTGAAAAGAGACTACTTACATGGTGTCACCACATACTGTTCACATTGTGGTTCCACCATGCAAACCTTGTTTATCAAATGAGTAACCTCTTCACAGAGCCACACTAATTCTCAAAAGAGACTACTTACATGGTGTCACCACAAACTGTTCACATTGTGGTTCCACCACGCAAACCTTGTTTATCAAATGAGTAACCTCTTCACAGAGCCACACTATTTCTCAAAAGAGACTACTTACATGGTGTCACCACATACTGTTCACATTGTGGTTCCACCATGCAAACCTTCAAGTGTATCAAACTAAGTAACCAGCTCTTCACAGAGCCACACTAATTCTGAAAAGAGACTACTTACATGGTGTCACCACAAACTGTTCACATTTTGGTTCCACCATGCAAACCTTCAAGTGTATCAAACTGAGTAACCGGCTCTTCACAGAGCCACAATAATTCTGAAAAGAGACTACTTACATGGTGTCGCTGCAAACTATCCACAATGCAGTTTCTTTCACATCACAGAAGGTCAAACAATACTTCTTTACAGCACCATCTCATTGCGTATTTTACCAAATGTTCAATCATATGTGGTCTGAAGTCACCTTGAGAGGGTCTGTCATTTCAATCCTAGAGTTCTGCTTTTGAGAAAGTCCCAGCTAGCCATGGAAACATCAGACCGTCTACATTTTTGAGGTTTGCTAAAATGCACAAAGTCTAGATCTGTTTTCATTGGCAGTCTTTCAATGTCAATGTCAAGTCTGCACTCTATTGAACTTACCATTAGCCAGAACCTGAGGCATAATCTTCTCCACTAAGCTCAGGGCATGATGAGGCATCTTCAGCATCAACTGTAAGAAAAAACAATGCAATGTACAAGTGCAACGAACAGACCCTTTAAACCAATGACACTGCAGTCAATAGACTTAAACGGAAATAAGAAGCAATCTTGCCAACATTCGGGAGACAATTCCCCATCATAACTTCAACAAGAAATGGCCTGCTAATGTTTTGACAACCTATTTCCGTCATTCAATACCTTGAGAGAATACAACATTACTGTCAAACTGAGTCGACCACAATGACAAACAACCTATACAAAATGTCACAACTGGAAACTTCAGTTCAATAAGTTTTTCTTGTTTTTACAGCCCAAAGCCTTCTGTCAGGTAAGGGGTATTGAGTGGCAAAGAGTGGTCTTTCAAAAAGCAGGCCACAATTCCCTGATCCTAGTACTTCTAACAAAATGAAAATATTTCCACAATTTAGAGGGGCTGACGTTTTAAACCTTGCAGGGCCTTTCTCAAAGGAATTTCAAAAATTAAGAGGGGCTGACATTGTGATGCTAGCACAGAGACTGAGTACAGAGACTGTATCTGGGCAGGTACCTGGACTTGCGCTAGGCAGGCAGTTACCTTGGTGTAGAGAACAGACAGGTGGTGGGTTAGGGTTAGGGTTAGGGTATTCCAAAAGGGTTGCTTTGAATACAAGGTGGGTTGTACAGAGACTGATTAGGACATATACCTGGACGTGAGCTAGGTGTAGAGAACAGACAGGTGGTGGGTTAGAGTTAGGGTTAGGGTATTCCAAAAGGGTTGCTATGAATACAAGGTAGGTTGTACAGAGACTGATTAGGGCATATACCTGGACGTGAGCTAGGCAGGCAGTTGCCTTGGTGTAGAGAACAGACAGGTGGTGGGTTTGGCTCAGTGCCAAGGCTTCCAGCAGGTGAGGGATTGCGGACGAGTGATTTGACGAGGCTGAGTGCAGTTCAGCCAACTCCAGGAGCGCCCTGCGTTACCACGGCAAATCACAACAAAATACAAAAGGACAATCAAACATTACAAGGATACTAAGAAGATCACTCACATAAGAAACTCTCAATTTCAAATCAATTGCCCATCAGTTTTCAGCTCAATTTAAAATTCTGTTTTTACAGATTTACATTTACATAATTTTAGTCAGTAAGCAGTTTGCAACATTTGTGTATATCACCTTAAGTCAATTTAAAATTGCACAAAGTGCAGTATACTCATGCTTAGGATTGACCTTAGGCTTCAGTTTTATTCATTGACCCCGTTATTCGTTATGAATGCCACAGGCATTACAAGTGCAAGCTTTTGGCCAATCATCTGCACTGAGCAGCCAACAAATTCAGTGACAAACCCTGACAGAAAGGCACCATCTAGATCATCTCTTGTGACCCTGAGCCTGATCCAGAGATTCATCAAAGGCCACAGTGTCTCAGTTCAAGGACCTACCTGACTAGCAGCTCAGTGGTGAAGCCAGGCTTGCTTTCCTTGCAACAACTGATGATGTCATTGATGACTTCAAATGCAGCCACTGTCTCCTCTCGCTTCTTCAAGAGGATTCCCCGTCTACAAAAGACAAAAAGATGCAAGGGTTGAAATCAATTATCCCTACATGATTACTTGTACTAGTGCTCAGCCATGAGTAGGAGTACAAGTGGTCAGCCATGAGTAGGGGTAAGAGTACAAGTACTCAGCCATGAGTACAAGTGCTCAGCCATGAGTAGGGGTAAGAGTACAAGTGATCAGCCATGCGTAGGGGTAAGAGAACAAGTGCTCAGCCATGCGTAGGGGTAAGAGTACAAGTGCTCAGCCATGCGTAGGGGTAAGAGTACAAGTGCTCAGCCATGAGTAGGGGTAAGAGTACAAGTGCTCAGCCATGCGTAGGGGTAAGTGTACAAGTGATCTGCTATGAGTAGGGGTAAGAGAACAAGTGATCTACCATGAGTAGGGGTAAGTGTACAAGTGCTCAGCCATGAGTAGGGGTAAGTGTACAAGTGATCTGCTATGAGTAGGGGTAAGAGAACAAGTGATCTACCATGAGTAGGGGTAAGAGTACAAGTGCTCAGCCATGAGTAGGGGTAAGAGTACAAGTGCTCAGCTATGAGTAGGGGTAAGAGTACAAGTGCTCAGGCATGAGTAGGGGTAAGAGTACAAGTGCTCAGCCATGAGTAGGGGTAAGAGTACAAGTGATCAGCCATGTGTAGGGGTAAGAGTACAAGTGCTCAGCCATGAGTAGGGGTAAGAGTACAAGTGCTCAGCCATGAGTAGGGGTAAGAGAACAAGTGCTCAGCTATGAGTAGGGGTAAGAGTACAAGTGCTCAGTCATGAGTAGGGTAAGTGTACAAGTGCTCAGCCATGAGTAGGGGTAAGTGTACAAGTGATCTGCTATGAGTAGGGGTAAGAGAACAAGTGATCTACCATGAGTAGGGGTAAGAGTACAAGTGCTCAGCCATGAGTAGGGGTAAGAGTACAAGTGCTCAGCTATGAGTAGGGGTAAGAGTACAAGTGCTCAGCCATGAGTAGGGGTAAGAGTACAAGTGCTCAGCTATGAGTAGGGGTAAGAGTACAAGTGCTCAGCCATGAGTAGGGGTAAGAGTACAAGTGCTCAGCCATGAGTAGGGGTAAGAGTACAAGTGCTCAGCTATGAGTAGGGGTAAGAGTACAAGTGCTCAGCCATGAGTAGGGGTAAGTGTACAAGTGCTCAGCCATGAGTAGGGGTAAGTGTACAAGTGCTCAGCCATGAGTAGGGGTAAGTGTACAAGTAATCTACCATGAGTAGGGGTAAGAGTACAAGTGCTCAGCCATGAGTAGGGGTAAGAGTACAAGTGCTCAGCTATGAGTAGGGGTAAGAGTACAAGTGCTCAGCCATGAGTAGGGGTAAGAGTACAAGTGCTCAGCTATGAGTAGGGGTAAGAATACAAGTGCTCAGCCATGAGTAGGGGTAAGAGTACAAGTGCTCAGCCATGAGTAGGGGTAAGTGTACAAGTGCTCAGCCATGAGTAGGGGTAAGTGTACAAGTGATCTGCTATGAGTAGGGGTAAGAGAACAAGTGATCTACCATGAGTAGGGGTAAGAGTACAAGTGCTCAGCCATGCGTAGGGGTAAGAGTACAAGTGCTCAGCCATGAGTAGGGGTAAGAGTACAAGTGCTCAGCCATGAGTAGGGGTAAGAATACAAGTGCTCAGCCATGAGTAGGGGTAAGAGAACAAGTGCTCAGCCATGAGTAGGGGTAAGTGTACAAGTGCTCAGCCATGAGTAGGGGTAAGTGTACAAGTGATCTGCTATGAGTAGGGGTAAGTGTACAAGTGATCTGCTATGAGTAGGGGTAAGAGTACAAGTGATCTACCATGAGTAGGGGTAAGAGTATAAGTGCTCAGACATGAATAAGCCACTACTGACGCCCTGTTGGAATGACTAGCAAAAACCTACCTATAGAGGGCGTCTGTCTCATTGAGTGATGCCAGGTTCAGGACTGCTTGTTCAGCAGCCTGCCACCTGCCTTGATGTATGGCCTTGGTGAAGGACAACTGCTGCTCACATTCCATCCATAGCTGAGAGGCAAGAGACACATTCAAACACTGTTTCCTTTACAAAAATAGATTTCAATGCAAAGACCCAACTAAAGAATCTTCAAAGGAATCAATGCAATGTTCCCAACACAACAGTGAAAAATTAAAATTTTTAAAAGTATTAAAAATCAAAAGTAACAACACTATGACCCAATAAATAAAGGAAAGAATAAATTAACAAACAAACAAACAAAAGACAAAACAAACAAAAGCATGTCACAAAAAGAAATCATAAGGACAGACAGGACTTGTGGGCAGAAGGGCAACCTCTATGACCTCTGACCTTGGCATGCTTGGAGAGCGGTGGGAAGCGGTCCCGCGCCATCCGAAGGATGTCAGCAGCGGCCTCAGCCAGACCTTGGTCGGCATGGAGACGGGCCTGGTTACACATGGCCAGACAGAGGACCTCACTCTCTGAGCTAACAAGACAATTACTGGCTGCACCACCGGGCAGTTCCTGCTGACTAAGATGGAGTAGCAGCTGGTCACACATGGAGGTCATCGTCCTAAGGGGATGCAGAAAGAGGGTGAAGGTAGAGGTCAGATAGACAGGTCTGACTTCAAACTTACAAAAGGATTTCAAGGTCACTTGAATAATGATAGTTACTACAGGCCTCGTACACTTGTGATTCTGACTCCATATTGGAACTGTGATGAGAATTCCTTTATCAGATGCAAGCAATTTGTATCTGATGAATTAGCTGTGACTACAAAAGCTTACGCACTCTTCCCAACTGGTTAATATTGTAGTACTAGACTCAAGTTGTTACAAGACTTTGTTTACACATCTGAACCCAGACCCTAGCTCTCACCATATGCAGTAATCTACACTACAGTAATCTGACTACTGCAGTCACAGTGTGCATTGTAGTAACCTACCTGTGTCCATACATGTGCCAGAGGGCACTCTGCTGGGCCAGACTGGTCTGAACCAGTTGGGGCTGGTTATGTTTGCAGTTTAGCATATCACTTTTAGCCAGATATTCAAACACACTGAGAAGAGAGAGACAAAGAGAAATCCATCATTCACTCCAGCATAATATCAAAGGTTTAATATGAATCAAATGAAAATGCACAACTGGCATATTCACACCCCTGGGTTTTTGGTCAACCTAGTGAATGATCTCACAAATTCACACCCCTGGGTTTTTGGTCAACCTAGTGAATGATCTCACAAATTCACACCCCTGGGTTTTTGGTCAACCTAGTGAATGATCTCACAAATTCACACCCCTGGGTTTTTGGTTAACCTAGTGAATGATCTCACAAATTTACACCCCTGGGTTTTGGTCAACCTACAGTAGTGAATGATCTCATAAATTCACACCCCTGGGTTTTTGGTCAACCTAGTGAATGATCTCATAAATTCACACCCCTGGGTTTTTGGTCAACCTAGTGAATGATCTCACAAATTCACACCCCTGGGTTTTTGGTCAACCTAGTGAATGATCTCATAAATTCACACCCCTGGGTTTTGGTCAACCTAGTGAATGATCTCACAAATTCACACCCCTGGGTTTTTGGTCAACCTAGTGAATGATCTCACAAATTCACACCCCTGGGTTTTTGGTCAACCTAGTGAATGATCTCACAAATTCACACCCCTGGGTTTTTGGTCAACCTAGTGAATGATCTCATAAATTCACACCCCTGGGTTTTTGGTCAACCTAGTGAATGATCTCACAAATTCACACCCCTGGGTTTTTGGTCAACCTAGTGAATGATCTCACAAATTCACACCCCTGGGTCTTAGGAAGGATTCCCCTCTCTCTTCAGTGAGCAGAGCTCACTGCGAGATAAACACTTTGTTCCCTGGATTTCCCTGAAAGTCTGCCACAATATTTATGTACATTATAATTATGCATTAATTAATGCAACCGCTGAATATTCATTACTAACAGATGAATATTCATTACTAACAGATGAATATTCATTACTAACAGATGAATATTCACAATACCTTGCTGGGTCTGTGGAGCCAAGGGCCTTGTGATGGGCAAAGTTCTGGATGCCTAAAGATGTCAGGTACTGTGTGCAAGGAAATCAGACGCAGACACAAAGAGCTGAATGTGAGAACAAATTCACTTACATCTTACTTTGCAAGTCCCAAGCCATTCTTGGTTAATGTACAGACCATTCAGACAATCCCACAGAGCTAGAAGCAAATACAATGTCACTCCAACTATGTCAGTATTTAACCTCTGTCTAATACAGATCTCTGAATGTGATGCAAATACAATGTCACTCCAACTGTGTCAGTATTTAACCTCTGTCTAATACAGATCTCTGAATGTGATGCAAATACAATGTCACTCCAACTGTGTCAGTATTTAACCTCTGTCTAATACAGATCTCTGAATGTGATGCAAATACAATGTCACTCCAACTGTGTCAGTATTTAACCTCTGTCTAATACAGATCTCTGAATGTGATGCAAATACAATGTCACTCCAACTGTGTCAGTATTTAACCTCTGTCTAATACAGATCTCTGAATGTGATGCAAATACAATGTCACTCCAACTGTGTCAGTATTTAACCTCTGTCTAATACAGATCTCTGAATGTGATGCAAATACAATGTCACTCCAACTGTGTCAGTATTTAGCCTCTGTCTAATACAGATCTCTGAATGTGATGCAAATACAATGTCACTCCAACTGTGTCAGTATTTAGCCTCTGTCTATTAATGCAAATCTCTGAATGTGATGCAAATACAATGTCACTCCAACTGTGTCAGTATTTAGCCTCTGTAAATTTATGCAAATCTCTGAATGTGATGCAAATACAATGTCACTCCAACTGTGTCAGTATTTAACCTCTGTCTATTAATGCAAATCTCTGAATGTGATGCAAATACAATGTCACTCCAACTGTGTCAGTATTTAGCCTCTGTCTATTAATGCAAATCTCTGAATGTGATGCAAATACAATGTCATTCCAACTGTGTCAGTATTTAACCTCTGTCTATTAATGCAAATCTCTTAATGTGATGCCCAAGAATCTTCTACAACATTTCATTGCTGTGGTCTGTATTCCTCTCATGGCAGCTATGACTAAGAACAAATACTCACAGGGAGGTTCAAAGCATCAGAGCGTGTGATGGACCGGTCCAGGAGATAGGACACATCCTCCCCACTCATCTTCTCCAGTCTATACAGCCACCCCTATTGCAGTAACACAGCCAGGAGTCAGAGACTAAGACCACTGCATGTCTTTGACATATCCATGTTATAAGACGATTGTTGCTGTCATGAATACATTTCACTTAGAGGGAAAGCCAACTTTGATTCAGTTTATTTTAATTCTCACAGAATCATCTATCAACAAATCTTGTGTCTGGTATTTCAACCCTAGCAGGACCTTTCTCAAAACCCTTTGAATATTTAAAGAAGAATGAAACCCAGAGAAAAATGTTGGCTTATCTGATTGGACGTTAAAAACAACCTACAATTACCTATGTGCTACTCACCTATGAGTTTCATAAAGAGGGAAAAGAGGGAGTTGTCCGTCTTTATGTCATACCCCCCGCAGTGACTGGCGGGCCATTCAAAATGGTGGCGGCTTGCGGGAACGCGAATTCGACCACCGAATTCCATGATTTTTCCCTCTTTATGAAACTCGTAGGTGAGTAGCACATAGGTAATTGTAGGTTATTTTTAACACCCAATCAGATAAGCCAACATTTTTCTTTGGGTTTCATTCTTCTTTAAGGAAGGAGTGAACTTTGGAGAAAATTTTGCCACTTTGACTGGTAACGTATGTTAGAAGAGCAAGCCTTTCTTGAAATGTTTCCATTGAAGAAAGAGCAAGAAGGCCAGTTGGCAGTTCACCTACATGTACTCTTCCAAAAGACAACTGTTTCATAACAGTTTAAGGATGATACTTAAAAACTAACAAGTTGGGAAGAGTGCATGAGCTCCGATGCAAACTTGCATCCGATGAAGGAGTTGTCGCTACCAATACTTATGCACTCTTACCAATTGGTTAGCCTTTTAACTCCACTCTTAAGTTGTTATTATCAATCACACTAACACAGCTATGTTGACATCAAAAGACACGGGAAAGGTACACGACTACAACATGAATTACATACTAGAGCATGTTGCAGGCATACGTTGTCATTTCTCTCGTGGGCAATCCGGATGGCTTCTTTAAGAGCCAGCAATGCCTCTTCCCTGGAACAAAGAAATAAAACAAAACACTACTTTGTCAAGATGCACTTTCACAAGAGATTCATCTGATCTGGACCTTTTTCAAAACCAAGCTTAGACAACAACTCTAGCGTCATGTCTGATACCCAAAAGATGAAAACACAAGTTGGAGATATTTTCTTGAAGTAGAAGCTTCAGAATTTTTTTTATTGAAAGCAGACAAATCTTCTTCAAACCTTAAGCTAAAGGTCTCCCTGGTACTGTTTAAAATGAATGAATGGAACGGACATAAAGCAGGACCCCAACCCTATTGCATAGGTAATAACATGGAAACATTACATTATAATGCAGGTCATGGCACTTCATCTCTTGCAGGACCTTTGATAAATGTGGAATGGTAAGGATAGGATCAAGAGAGAGAAGAGAGAAAGGGAGAGAGGGGAGAGAGGAGAGGGAGGGATACAGACAGACAGACAGAGCCAGAGGGGAGGGAGAGGGGGATAGGATCAAGAGAGAGAAGAGAGAAAGGGAGAGAGGGGAGAGAGGAGAGGGAGGGATACAGACAGACAGACAGACAGAGGGGAGGGAGAGGGGGATGGGATCAAGAGAGAGAAGAGAGAAAGGGAGAGAGGGGAGAGAGGGGAGGGAGGGATACAGACAGACAGACAGAGCCAGAGGGGAGGGAGAGGGGGATGGGATCAAGAGAGAGAAGAGAGAAAGGGAGAGAGGGGAGAGAGGGGAAGGAGGGATACAGACAGACAGACAGAGCCAGAGGGGAGGGAGAGGGGGATAGGATCAAGAGAGAGAAGAGAGAAAGGGAGAGAGGGAAGAGAGGGGAGGGAGGGATACAGACAGACAGACAGACAGAGCCAGAGGGGAGGGAGAGGGGGATGGGATCAAGAGAGAGAAGAGAGAAAGGGAGAGAGGGGAGAGAGGGGAGGGAGGGATACAGACAGACAGACAGAGCCAGAGGGGAGGGAGAGGGGGATGGGATCAAGAGAGAGAAGAGAGAAGAGAGAAATGGAGAGAGGGGAGAGAGGGGAGGGAGGGATACAGACAGACAGACAGAGCCAGAGGGGAGGGAGAGGGGGATGGGATCAAGAGAGAGAAGAGAGAAAGGGAGAGAGAGGAGAGAGGGGAGGGAGGGATACAGACAGACAGACAGAGCCAGAGGGGAAGGAGAGGGGGATAGGATCAAGAGAGAGAAGAGAGAAAGGGAGAGAGGGGAGAGAGGGGAGGGAGGGATACAGACAGACAGACAGACAGACAGAGCCAGAGGGGAAGGAGAGGGGGATGGGATCAAGAGAGAGAAGAGAGAAAGGGAGAGAGGGGAGAGAGGGGAGGGAGGGATACAGACAGACAGACAGACAGAGCCAGAGGGGAAGGAGAGGGGGATAGGATCAAGAGAGAGAAGAGAGAAAGGGAGAGAGGGGAGAGAGGGGAGGGAGGGATACAGACAGACAGACAGAGCCAGAGGGGAGGGAGAGGGGGATGGGATCAAGAGAGAGAAGAGAGAAAGGGAGAGAGGGGAGAGAGGGGAGAGAGGGATACAGACAGACAGAGCCAGAGGGGAGGGAGAGCGGGATGGGAGAAAGAGGAACAGAGAAACAAAGAGAGAGACAAAGAGAGACAAAGAGAGAGGAGAGGAGAGACTGAGATAGAAAGAGACAGAATATGACGACTGAATATGGACAAATGAAGGCAGTTGCAGCACACATCCATAAGGGAAGGAAGATCAAATGAAAGGTCAAGCCATATAGAGGAGATCAAAGAAGGAAAGATCAAAGGGGAAGAGGGACTAGTAGCTTAAAGAGGAATGGTAGATCTATACAAACCTGTGACCAAAAGTACAGTGAAGGCCAGCCAAGTTGAGTGCAGCATAGCTGGTCCCTTCATCCCTGCTGCCATCTCCACCAGCCTTGGGCAGTAGCTGGTCAAAGTAGCTATGCAGACTACGTGTGGCCCCACAGAACTCACTCAGGCGAAGGCAATTCAGATAGGACAGGAAATGCTACAGAGGAAAAGTAGACAATTATCCTTAAGATGTTAACTCTTCTGTAACCATAGGAGACTTTAGTCGACAGCGCATAATGTGTACTTCCTTACCATGGACAATTGCCAGATTTGACACTTAGGTCTAAGCTTACCATTTCAGCCAGGTCAGGGTTGGTCTCCTTGAGGGCAGCAATCTGTTCCTGCAGTGCTCCAGGACTAAGGGCTTGAGGGTCGTCATTCTGTAAGAGACGGGCCTGCTGGGCTATGAAGGCCTCAGCCTGCTGACGAGTGAAGCAATGCTCAGATGGAAGATGTACACTCCCCTCCCTGTTGGATCATGGCAGTACATGTACGTCAGATTGTCAAGCCTACCAATTGACAGGAGTATCACTTTTCAAGGCGGCAAAAATCATCAAGATACCAGTGGGCAAGGAGATAACTTGAAAAGTAAGACATTGGTCAGGATACCAGTTTAAACGTAAAGGAGATGGGTTGGTTGGGTACCAGCTGGCACAAGACAAGTTGACATGGGCACAAGGCAGACAGAGGAGTGAGAGGACCAGTTGTCAGGGTACCAGTTTGTAAAGGTATGAGCTGGTCCGGGAACACGTTTGAAAGAAGATGCATTGTCAGGGTAGCAGTTGGCAAGGGGATTGAGTTAGCATGTGGACCAGTTGGTCAGTAGATGAGTTGGATAAGGGGAATGAGCTGGTGTGGGAAACCAGTTTGAAACAACATATATTGTCAGAGTACCAGATGTTGAGGATGAAGTTGTCAGGGGAAAATTTGGCTCGTGAACTTCAAGCAAGTCGGTAAGCAGACCAGTTGGTTAGCGGACAAGTTGTTGCGTGGGCAAGTAGGTTAGAAGATGAGTTGGTAAGAAGATGAGTTGGTAAGAAGATGAGTTGGTAAGAAAATGAATTAGTAAGAAAATGAGTTGGTTAGAAGATGAATCGGTTAGAAGATGAGTTGGTAAGAAGATGAGTTAGTTAGAGGAAGAGTTGACTAGTGAATCAGTCGGTTGAGGACGAGTTGAATAAGAGGACTAAGTAAGCATCACCTCTTAATGTGTCCATTCCTAGCTGGCCTAGATCCATCCAATTCATCCTGGGTCATAGTGCCACCATCATCCACTGCGGTGCTGATGTCCATCATTGCCTTACTGCGCTCTCCCTCGGTCAGATGAGCCTCCAGGCTACTCAGGTACACCTTTAGACTCTTGTACAGGCCTGAGACCTGGTCAAAGGTCAACTTGTCGTAGGAGAGAACCATGCGACGGATGAAGATTCCTGGAAAGACAGAGACAGAGACAGAGACAATGAAATAACATTGCACAACCTGAATCTGATTATCCGTTCTAAGGTCACAGGAATGGAAGAAGGTTTTAGTTAGTTTCTAGGTAAAAACTTAAGGTTTGGGGTGACACCATGTAGCACATCTCTTGTCAGACGGAGTGTGGCTCTAAAAAGATCTGGTAACTCAACATTTCAGGCAGTGTGTACTCTGATCTGTCCAGGGTTAGAGGGTGCATGGTCTACAGCTACCTGACCTATGAGGCAAGGGTTCATAGAGTGTGCATGGTGTACAGCTACCTGACCTCTGAGGCAAGGGTTCATAGAGTGTGCATGGTGTATTGCTACCTGACCTCTGAGGCAAGGGTTCATAGAGTGTGCATGGTGTATAGCTACCTGACCTGTAAGGCAAGGGTTCATAGAGTGTGCATGGTGTATAGCTACCTGACCTGTAAGGCAAGGGTTCATAGAGTGTGCATGGTCTACAGCTACCTGACCTCTGAGGCAAGGGTTCATAGAGTGTGCATGGTGTATTGCTACCTGACCTCTGAGGCAAGGGTTCATAGAGTGTGCATGGTCTACAGCTACCTGACCTCTGAGGCAAGGGTTCATAGAGTGTGCATGGTGTATAGCTACCTGACCTCTAAGGCAAGGGTTCATAGAGTGTGCATGGTCTACAGCTACCTGACCTCTGAGGCAAGGGTTCATAGAGAGTGCATGGTGTACAGCTACCTGACCTCTGAGGCAAGGGTTCATAGAGTGTGCATGGTGTATTGCTACCTGACCTCTGAGGCAAGGGTTCATAGAGTGTGCATGGTGTATAGCTACCTGACCTCTGAGGCAAGGGTTCATAGAGTGTGCATGGTGTATAGCTACCTGACCTCTGAGGCAAGGGTTCATAGAGTGTGCATGGTGTATAGCTACCTGACCTCTGAGGCAAGGGTTCATAGAGTGTGCATGGTCTATAGCTACCTGACCTCTGAGGCAAGGGTTCATAGAGTGTGCATGGTGTACAGCTACCTGACCTCTGAGGCAAAGATTCATAGAGTGTGCATGGTGTACAGCTACCTGACCTCTGAGGCAAGGGTTCATAGAGTGTGCATGGTGTACAGCTACCTGACCTCTGAGGCAAGGGTTCATAGAGTGTGCATGGTGTACAGCTACCTGACCTCTGAGGCAAGGGTTCATAGAGTGTGCATGGTGTACAGCTACCTGACCTCTGAGGCAAGGGTTCATAGAGTGTGCATGGTGTACAGCTACCTGACCTCTGAGGCAAGGGTTCATAGAGTGTGCATGGTCTACAGCTACCTGACCTCTGAGGCAAGGGTTCATAGAGTGTGCATGGTCTACAGCTACCTGACCTCTGAGGCAAGGGTTCATAGAGTGTGCATGGTGAACAGCTACCTGACCTCTGAGGCAAGGGTTCATAGAGTGTGCATGGTGTATAGCTACCTGACCTCTGAGGCAAGGGTTCGTAGAGTGTGCATGGTCTATAGCTACCTGACCTCTGAGGCAAGGGTTCATAGAGTGTGCATGGTGTACAGCTACCTGACCTCTGAGGCAAGGGTTCATAGAGTGTGCATGGTGTACAGCTACCTGACCTCTGAGGCAAGGGTTCGTAGAGTGTGCATGGTCTATAGCTACCTGACCTCTAAGGCAAGGGTTCATAGAGTGTGCATGGTCTACAGCTACCTGACCTCTGAGGCAAGGGTTCATAGAGTGTGCATGGTCTACAGCTACCTGACCTCTGAGGCAAGGGTTCATAGAGTGTGCATGGTGTATAGCTACCTGATCTCTGAGGCAAGGGTTCATAGAGTGTGCATGGTGTACAGCTACCTGACCTCTGAGGCAAGGGTTCGTAGAGTGTGCATGGTCTATAGCTACCTGACCTCTAAGGCAAGGGTTCATAGAGTGTGCATGGTCTACAGCTACCTGACCTCTGAGGCAAGGGTTCATAGAGTGTGCATGGTCTACAGCTACCTGACCTCTGAGGCAAGGGTTCATAGAGTGTGCATGGTGTATAGCTACCTGATCTCTGAGGCAAGGGTTCATAGAGTGTGCATGGTGTATAGCTACCTGACCTCTGAGGCAAGGGTTCATAGAGTGTGCATGGTGTACAGCTACCTGACCTCTGAGGCAAGGGTTCATAGAGTGTGCATGGTGTACAGCTACCTGACCTCTGAGGCAAGGGTTCATAGAGTGTGCATGGTGTATAGCTACCTGACCTCTGAGGCAAGGGTTCATAGAGTGTGCATGGTGTATAGCTACCTGACCTCTGAGGCAAGGGTTCATAGAGTGTGCATGGTGTACAGCTACCTGACCTCTGAGGCAAGGGTTCATAGAGTGTGCATGGTGTACAGCTACCTGACCTCTGAGGCAAGGGTTCATAGAGTGTGCATGGTGTACAGCTACCTGACCTCTGAGGCAAGGGTTCATAGAGTGTGCATGGTCTACAGCTACCTGACCTCTGAGGCAAGGGTTCATAGAGTGTGCATGGTCTACAGCTACCTGACCTCTGAGGCAAGGGTTCATAGAGTGTGCATGGTGTACAGCTACCTGACCTCTGAGGCAAGGGTTCATAGAGTGTGCATGGTGTACAGCTACAGGCTGTACCTGACCTCTGAGGCAAGGGTTCATAGAGTGTGCATGGTGTACAGCTACCTGACCTCTGAGGCAAGGGTTCATAGAGTGTGCATGGTCTATAGCTACCTGACCTCTGAGGCAAGGGTTCATAGAGTGTGCATGGTCTACAGCTACCTGACCTCTAAGGCAAGGGTTCGTAGAGTGTGCATGGTCTATAGCTACCTGACCTCTAAGGCAAGGGTTCATAGAGTGTGCATGGTCTACAGCTACCTGACCTCTGAGGCAAGGGTTCGTAGAGTGTGCATGGTCTATAGCTACCTGACCTCTAAGGCAAGGGTTCATAGAGTGTGCATGGTGTACAGCTACCTGACCTCTGAGGCAAGGGTTCATAGAGTGTGCATGGTCTATAGCTACCTGACCTCTGAGGCAAGGGTTCATAGAGTGTGCATGGTCTACAGCTACCTGACCTCTGAGGCAAGGGTTCATAGAGTGTGCATGGTGTACAGCTACCTGACCTCTGAGGCAAGGGTTCATAGAGTGTGCATGGTGTATAGCTACCTGACCTCTGAGGCAAGGGTTCATAGAGTGTGTATGGTGTACAGCTACCTGACCTCTGAGGCAAGGGTTCATAGAGTGTGCATGGTGTACAGCTACCTGACCTCTGAGGCAAGGGTTCATAGAGTGTGCATGGTGTACAGCTACCTGACCTCTGAGGCAAGGGTTCATAGAGTGTGCATGGTGTACAGCTACCTGACCTCTGAGGCAAGGGTTCATAGAGTGTGCATGGTGTACAGCTACCTGACCTCTGAGGCAAGGGTTCATAGAGTGTGCATGGTGTATAGCTACCTGACCTCTGAGGCAAGGGTTCATAGAGTGTGCATGGTCTACAGCTACCTGACCTCTGAGGCAAGGGTTCATAGAGTGTGCATGGTGTATAGCTACCTGACCTCTGAGGCAAGGGTTCATAGAGTGTGCATGGTGTACAGCTACCTGACCTCTGAGGCAAGGGTTCATAGAGTGTGCATGGTGTACAGCTACCTGACCTCTGAGACAAGAGTTCATAGAGTGTGCATGGTCTACAGCTACCTGACCTCTAAGGCAAGGGTTCATAGCGTGTGCATGGTCTATAGATTTCTTACCCAGGATGCTGTGTCTGTGCACAGGAGACTGGCCATTATTGCTATCCAGCAACTTGTGCAGGGATTGGATGAAGTCAGCCATGGCCGACAGTCCAGACACTTTGATGGTGCTGAGCCTGCATGGCAAATATAAAGTATTAACACAAAGATATTGCAAACTGGTTGCTAACTGGAGTGGCCTTCATTTATTTTAATCATACCAAAAATGCAGGTGCCTTGCATTTCTATCCTAGCAAGACCTTTCTCAAAGGCAGGAGGAAGGCTTTGAAAAGATTCTTTGAGGCACCTTGGACTCTGTTATGGTAGCCCAACTGGCCAACTAAGAGAATGTTAAGGACAAGTCCTGTTGTGCTTGTAAATTACGGTTTCAAAATTTTCGATTTTTTTTCAATTATTCAACGTTTTCAAATTTTGATATACAAAAATGTTGAAAACTGCTTACTGACTAAAATTACCAAAATGCAAATCTCAAAATTTAGTGGGCCTGATGTTTCGATCAAATTTTCAAATTTTATAAGATTTGAAGGTTTGCATGGTGAAGCACAAAGTGAAAAGTTTGCGGTGACACCATGGCAACCATGCAAGTCATCTTTTGCAAGATGAAGTGTGGTTCTGAAAAGAGCCGGTAACTCAAAGTTTTGGGCAGTGTGTGCTCTGCGCATCGCCAGATGATATTACTGAATTCCATTTGACTCACGTCTCCAACAGGTCTTTACTCAGCTCTTCGTCAATTTCTTTCACTTTCATCAAGAGGTCCTGAAACTCCATGTCTGAACTCTGCAAATGAAAGCCAATGAAAACACTGGTAAACTACTTCTACAGCAACTAAGTGGTTTTTTTTTTAACAATGTAAAAAAAAAAAACTTTCACTCGAATTAGTGATGCTGTACTTGTATGTTGATTTGCAATATGTGCCAACACTTTTGATTCCATGTTTCCTGCGTACATGTACATGTATGTATGGTGCATGTTACAGTGATTGCCACACATTATGATTACTGGGTTTATGTAATAGCAACAGCAGACTATTACAAATGCAGAACAGTCTCACTGCCCTGCAGTGATTTCACAAAGCGTCATGACTCAAGCCTTAGTCTTGGCCCAAGGAGGCAAAACTTGATAGTGGACTGTGCATGAAGTGAAAATCATTCACAAGAGGGCGCTGTTTGTCTATAGGCAATTATGTGCAGCATCTATAGGCATGCACAGTCCACTATCAAAATATGCTGTCTTGAGGCTAGTGATTAGCCAAAGTGTAGAGTGATGTATACATGTATGTAATGTAGTAACAAAATAAATCTGGAATGTACAGAATATCTGGGCACTATTCATTGGTTTAGAATCAGTCAGTCATCATCATACACATGATCGTGAGCAAACCTGTCCTAAACTCCACTCCAGTAACACCAACACATGATGTACACATGTTCCACTTGAATTAGCTACAGCTACAATTGAATTATTATAAATAATCCAGACTACGGTACTGGGTAGATGAGTGGAGTCAGTAAACAATGAGACTTGGCAGCCTAGAGAGTTTAACCCTAGGCTTACTTAGTAATGGCTAATGACAGATGTCAGGTATGTAGCTGAATAAAAAAACAAAAAAATACACAGTGGCTGTTGTTACGGCAGTCGTCCGTGTGGTTCCCTGACTTAACAATAACAGTATTTGTCAGGATGTTTAGCTCTTGGAACCAGACTATCAGCTAATAATAGACTGGTTCAACCAGCCTTCAATGCTGACGAAATACAATCAAGTCAGGGAACCACACGGACGACTGCCGTAACAACAGCCACTGCGTAATTATTGTATACAGTTATTGAGTTAACAGTATAAACTACATGGTATAGTGTGAAGTGTTACAAATGTTACTTTGTTAGTGTGTTTCTGTTACTAAGACATAAGCATTAACTTAGTGACAAGGGCAAGGCATTGACAATAGTATTAATAATAATTAACATCATGTTGTTACTTGTATTGTTTCAAAATTAATAAACAAATACAATACAACTTACACAACTAGTGCTGATGTTAACTTATTATTGTTCAAGACAAGTGTTATCCACACGTAGGCCTACCTGGATCCATTTCAGCATTGCTCTAGCAAAGTTTCGCTTGACCACGACGCTCCAGCCAAGATCATCCGCGCCTCCCTGAGCACCGTGCTGGACCCGTCCACAAGGCGGGCGAGCGGCGCTGACAGACGGCCAGACAGCAGACGACAACACGGTCTCCTCACTACTTCCCGGACAAGGAGCCACCAACACGGGCGAATCTGCCTGGCACTTCTCCGCCAACTCCTTGTCCGCATACACCGTGACCAAGACGGCCAGGGCCACCTTGTGCGGGGTAACCCATTCCCTTGGCCTAGGGGAACCCCCCACGTTGCTATTCATCTTGCAAACGGGACGGTTTATGTGTGAATATCTTGAAAATATCCCCGACTTTCTGCCACATTCGGGTTACAGGTCTGTGTACTGCATCATGGGCCCGCGCAGAAATCTGAATCAAAAATAAAAGGTCACCAAATGAGGGCGGGCTTTACAATGGTCCAGAAGGGTGCAGAACACTAAATAGAGCTCCCATTAAACACTGTACAAAAACACTCTCTTTCAAAGTCAATTATCCCATGCCCAAAAGTCTCTCAGTTCTTGTAGCTATACTTAAAATTGTAGTTTGGACCTTCATCTCTCAGATTCTTTTCAATTTTAGTGCTCTTAGCCCATTAGATGTTTTGCTAATTACCCTCAGAAAAAAACATCCCCAAAATGTGTAGCCGTCCAAGCCGAATTTCTGCAAGGATTTTGGGATGGACCCCTCCACTTCCACAGCCAAATAGGGCCACATTTAAAGCCAGATATGGTCCAAATTACATACCAAATTGAAGAGTGAGCCCCCAGGTTGTCTTAAGCTTCACTTGTTCTACAATTTATCCGTTAATTAGCCTCCAAAGACCCCTTATTAAAAAGAAGTTGTGGGTACACACTTTATGATAATCAGCTCGGCGGAGCCATCTCGGATGGATTTTGTGTGCTGGACCCAGAAGGGTGCAGAACACTCAATCGAGCTCCCATTGAACACTGCACAAAACACTCGCTTTAAAAGACAATTATCCCACACCCAAAAGTGTCTGTTCTTGTAGCTCTACTAACTATTGTAAATTGGACATTCATTTCTCAGATTCTTTCCAATTTTTGTGCCCTTAACCGATTACATTTTTTGCTAATTACCAACAGAAAAAACACCCCCAAAATGTATAGCCATCCAAAATTTCTGCAATGATTTTGGGATGGACCCCTCCACATCTACAGCCAAATAGGGCCGCATTTAAAGCCAGATATGATCCAAATTACACACGACATTGCAGAGTGAACCCCCGGGCTGTCTTAAGTTTAATTTATTCTACAATGTGTCAGTCAGTAAGGCTACAAAGGCCCTTTTATACCAAAAAAGTTGGGCCGAGTTACACACTTAAACAGCTCGGATTCATTTAGTGTGCTGCAACCATAATTATACGTCCACGAATAGCGCGTTGCCGTGACGATTTTTTTGTCCAGACTCGGATAACTCAGTCCTATTGAGGTTATAAAGATTCCGTCGTACCTGAACATTTTATTTTCTAAAACATCGCTTTAAAATGCTAAGCAGGACAGGACAGGGACCTAGGAAGGGTAGGAAAGGGTAAGACACGGCAGCTATAGTATAGGGTAGGAAAGGGTAAGGGCAGGAAAGGACAGAATCGATATAGCAATAAGGCAGGGCAGCTAGGGCAACACGGTAGGACAGAACAGGGTAGGGCAGGGCAGGGCAGAACAGGGCAGGACAGGGCAGGGCAGGGCACAGGGCAGGGCAGGGCAGGGACCTAGGAAGGGCACGAACGGGTAAGACAGGGCAGCTATAGTATAGGGTAGGAAAGGGTAAAGGCAGTAAAGGACAGAATCGATATAGCAATAAGGCAGGGCAGCTAGGGCTACACGGTAGGACAGAACAAGGTAGGGCAGGCCGGCAGGGCAGGGCAGAACAGGGCAGGGCAGAGGACAGGGCAGGGCAGGGCAGGGCAGGGCAGGGCAGAACAGGGTAGGACAGGACAGGGCAGGCCGGCCAGGGCAGGACAGGGCAGGACAGGACAGCTAGGGCAGGGCAGGGCAGGGCAGGGCAGGGCAGGGCAGGGCAGGGCAGGGCAGGGCAAGGCAGGGCAGGGCAGGGCAGGGCAGGGCAGGACAGGCCAGGGCAGGACAGGGCAGGACATGGCAGGGCAGGGCAGGGCAGAACATGGCATGGCAGGGCAGGGCAGGATAGGGCTGGGCAGGGCAGGACAGGGGAGGGCAGGGCAGGACAGGGCAGGACAGGGCAGGGCAGGGCATGGCAGGGCAGGGCAGGGCAGGGCAGGGCAGGGCAGGGCAGGGCAGGGCAGGGCAGGGCAGGACAGGCCAGGGCAGGACAGGGCAGGACATGGCAGGGCAGGACAGGGCAGAACATGGCATGGCGGGGCAGGGCAGGATAGGGCTGGGCAGGGCAGGGCAGGGCAGGCCGGGGAGGGCAGGGCAGGAGAGGGCAGGAGAGGGCAGGGCAGGGCGCAGGGCAGAAAAGGACAGGGCAGGGCACGGCAGGGCACGGCAGAACAGGACAGGGCGCAGGGCTACATGGTAGGACAGAACAGAACAGTACAGTGTAGGGCAGGCCGGCAGGGCAGAACATAACACGTGCAGGTCAGTACCATGGGACACTGCAGTGCTTGACAGGATGGGAGGAAAGGGCAGACAGTGCCAGCACAATATAGGATGTGACGGGATTAGGGGAGGAAGGACAGGCCATGCAGGGCAGACAATGGAGAAGATAGACACAGCGATTTGGGACAGGGCGAAGCAGAGTATATATAGCGGGACTGGGGAGACTGATGGGATCTTTTCGTTTGTTGAACCATGGATGTAGAGGTGGAACGAGGCCAATGTAAAAACACGAGCCTACGAAAGGATGAAACATAGTCACACTGACAGCAAATATAACTCCGGTTGCTTTGTGGACACAAAGCCTTTAATAAGGAACAATAATTATGAACAATCAAGTGTTACCGATATTAATACATGAACGGTACGGATTCTACGTCTTGTCTCACTTCATCTGACTATATACAAGAGTAGTGTGTTTACAGTTATACATTTCATTATAATTATTATAAGCTCATCTGTGCACAATGGAGCGCTTGGGAATAATGTTCTATAACCACTTACCCCTTATCAAAATGTTTAATTAAGGCAGTGATATGATATACTCACATAATGAATACATAATTGCAATACTGAGAGGGCTATATAAATAATATCGCTGGAAATACCTACTCGAACCGTACAAGTACAGCATAAGAATTATTTAAAATGTTTCACTATACGTGTAGTATAATAGAAAAAACGCATTATTTGAAACCTGTAGTCTTTAACAACGAGTTGTGTTAATTATTCAAACGTTTCCCAAAATGTCTGCTTGCCGTCCGTTTGTCGACATTTAGAAATGATTTTCTGACAAGGATATCAACCATTCAGAAGCTCTCTGCCGTTGAAGAAATGCCAATCGGGTTTTTCAGAAACTCATTTAAAGAATTAAGACGCTGCAATTCGAGGAGTCAGATCTTGAACGGCATAATTATTGGCTTTTCTTGAAGCCAAAATATGCTTTCTATAAACCAACTCTACAGCGACAAAAATAATGAGCGAGGGAGAGAACACTTTGAACTTTGAAAAGTCAAGCCAAGCGGCCAACAAAAGGCGTGGAATGCTTCTTGTCCGAGGCAAGGAAAGAAAACGGTGAAAAATTGCAAAGAAAGTGCAGTCGCCACGCGGGACCGCAAAACACAATAGCAGTCCGTGGCACAACTATTATGGAGAAAAGCCTTCAAACGGCCGAGCCCCAAGAAAGAAAAAAAGAAATTCCAACGCCGTGGGTTACATGACCCGGTAGTGGCCTCGCCATAGCAACTCTATTATTTTTGATGTTCCGAATTGAAGCGGAAACTTTGCAAGGGGAGAGAGAGGAAAAGAGAGAGGGTGGATTGGAGAAGGAGAAAAAAGCCTGGGTGCCAAGTGTTTTTCCCTCTTTGTAAGGTGAGGAATCCTCGAGGGTAACAAACCCTGCCCACCATTGCTGCAAGGACCTTGCCCCGTTATTCGTTGGGTAAACACCGATACGCTTTTCAGAAAGGCTACGCTCTCTTGCACACAAGCTGGCACGGCCAGATTTGTTCCCTCTCTTTCTTTTCTCTCTTTTTTTACCCAGAAAATATCCGCAGTTTTTTTCTCCCCCCCCCCAAGTGTGACTTGGCAAATAGAAAATTGTATGGGCGGACAATAGAGCAAGGTGGCCCACCTGTAAATGGAAAGGCTGCTATACATTGAGAGCCGACCACTTGGCGGTAACTCCACTCCACACCACACCACTCCACAGCGGGAAAATGATGTGAACTGTTGGACAACCAAGTGTACAAGCCAATGTCAATAATTATGCACTCGTACACGCACTTGAGTATTGCGCAGAAAATGTCTCCCTACTCATTGGCAGTGCACGCTCTGCAACGATGCTGTATTAATGTGGGGCGTGCATTGACTGCACTCTCGTATAAATAGTTCTTGCTGAATTAATCTGTAAAAAAAAAAAAAACCGGGTGTGTCTCTTATCTTGTAAACGCTTCCGCTAGAGGTCAAAGTCGGCTGTTCAGACACTTATGCGAGGTGTATAGATGTACATGTAATTACTGCACACTATACGTCTACACTGACTGGATGCATAATTATTTTGGGCACTCACAACTCACAAGCACATCGTTCCGACTCATATTCCACCGATATTCTCCCTGGCAATGTAAACATAGGTTGGGGTGACAATGTTCATAGCATCGAGCCATTCTCAAAAACATTTCAATGTTTTCATCTGAGTTCGGACTTGCTTGTCAGTTGCGTAACGAGATGTATGGATGTAATGACGTCACAGCGCTATCTAATACCATAGACTAGAGCACTCCAAGAATAAGGGCCACAAAGCCGCAAACGGCACACAAACGTGCTTCAGCAGAAAACAAACCTTATTGTTCGATAACATCAGTTTTCCAGGAAAAAATAATCCACAGATTTTTGGAGTACAGAAAAGTCAAACTCAAAGACAATTCCAATGCAATAAGCATGGCATGGAAATGGGGCTGGTAACCTAACCCTGTTTGAACAAGGGAGTCTTGGCGTGCTATGCAGATTGGCTGTTGATACTGAAGCGGCTCGACATTATTGGCCCATTACTTATTAAACGAGCGGTGTTTATACAACCATGGTAATGATACACATTTTGCTTCGATCTGGAGATGAGTTCGAGTATCGTCTGCAAAATGTACAATCTGAAACATGTCTGAAAACGGTACAGTTTAAACGCAACATTACGATGAAAATTCACGAAATGATCATGTCAACTTCCATGGAAATGTACATACTCAAGGCTAGTTTTGATTGTTGCAATATAATGCGTCAAATAATAATGATGCATGTGTGTACCATTAACAATGCGTGTGGAGATTTCATTTGCAAAATTATTCATACATTGTACATTCCATTTCCTCGGGACTTATAGAATAATAATGTTTTCACTTAGAGTGCACTAAATATACCGATAAATTATCTCACTTGGGAAGTTAACGTTTTGCACATTGCCTTCAAGTTCAAACGTTCTTGCCAAGACACTCGAGAATGCTGAAAATGACTGAGGTAAATAAAGGCCACTGACTGCGTTCAAACAAGTCAAATAGGCTACTGGTCACTGTGTAATAAACAAATAAACGTAATAATCCTTCGTAAAAGTTAGTGGGATTTGAAGCTTTACATGGGGGTTGTCGGGTACACCTAACACCATGTAGGCCTACGTGTCTCTTCTGGAGAGGTGTGAGTCCTGAAAAGAACCGCTGATTACGTACCGGTATATGGACTCTCCTGAGGAAGGAGAGAGGTCATCCGAGCATACTGGCCACACTCACTAGTTCTTTCCAGAACACACACCTTTACTGCTAATTATTTTAATAATAATCACCCCAATTCACGACATAGTGCAGGCCAAAGTCGGCTACAAACGTGGCTTGTTTGCACGGCTGTAATTCTCCAGTATGCATACATTACAGTTGGATATCCTAAATCTGGATTAGAGTGGATTAGATAAGGGAATTAGACACCTTAACTATCACAAAACCAGATAGCCAAATCGGATTGGATTGTCCCGGGAAAAGGGACCAGTGGTCATAGCTCTTCGTCCAGTTGAGACTTAAGGCATGCCACCCTCCCTTCATTTGGGGATTTATGGGTGCAATTAGCATTGTTACATTTGGATGGAGGAAAAAAACAGGTCATTAAACCTGGGACGCAATGTTCCCGTGAGTATCAATGCTTGTATGAAGCACCTCCAATTATCCACGCATCCCTTTAAACATCCCTTCAAACATCCTCAACGTTTCCAAGACTTTTGAGGGCCGGTGTTTCAATCCCAGCAACTCCATCCCCTCTGTTGTCAGCTGAGTGTTTCTGTCTCGTCGACGCTTTAGGTATGATGGGGTTACCCCTGCGGCAACACTCTTCCAACATTACCTAATTTGTCTCAATTAATACTAATAAGATCTTGCTCCAAGCCAGGGAGGTCCTTCAATGAGGTTTTGCCCATCGATGTCACTTCAGCAGTGCATCCTCAATGCTTTGCCCGATAGCATGCTGGGTAAGACAGGTAACATGGGCGGGAAAAAAAGCCGCGACGCCTGTCTTCTAGCGCAGACGTCTGAACCACTTGACAACCGAGATGGTCGAGGTGGTGCGGAGGGTTCGAATGTGTATAGCGGTGTGCAGTGATGTTCCTTGCAAGGATTGAAACATTGGGCTCTCTCAACTTTGTAGATTCGCACTTTTGCTCATTTCAATCAGTCAGTATACATGCAGTTTGCAACAATGTCTTACTTGCCAGAGTACCCACTTGAATATTCAATATACAATTATTACAATGGATGTTTTCAACGGGAAGGAATGTGTGAAGCACTTTTCCATTTTTCAACCCCAAAATTTCCCGGACAGATAACACACCAACAAGCAGTATGTCAATTATATCGAGGTAATCAATTGCATTGGCAGTGTGTATACGTGAAGAACCCTGTGAAAGATATACGGTGTTTAGACATTAAAGACAACTTGTACAATATACAATGATATTGCTTGTCTCAAATGAATAAAGGTATAAATCGTTTTTTTTTCTTTGAACTTGAAGATTGTATCGATGCGTCAGTTTGAATCTAAGTTCATCTACGAAGACAGATGTTGTGCATTCACTGTGACTTGCTACGAGTATACCTCGTTCCGTATCCAACATCATATCTGCAGATTGGTTACCTGTAGGTGGTTCTGGCCGATAGGACGTGGCTAAACTCTATGGCGATGGGATAATATCGGTAGCCCTAGTAGTGTAGGGTGGAGTTGCGGTATCTCCCGTAGCAGCAAGCGGAAATAAGCATTGGTCTATATCATTCTGCTTTTTATATAAAGACTCCAGGGGGCAGAAGAACAGCACGGTAAGGTTCTGATGAGCAGTTTGGTGTGCTTGTGAAGAGAACTGGTTGACCCTACGTATACTCCACGTTTCAGATACATAAACATACACTGGGAAACCTGTCGGGATTCAGTGATGGATGGTGACGAGAAAATTGACGATTACGGGGGTAAGGATGAGTTACCCTACACACAGAACGCATCTCGTGGTATATTGTGGATTCCGTTGCTTAATTCGTTCAGAGAAAAGTCAATATCTATTCGCTCATCTTCAACCTCGTTAATTACAGCATTCAGGCACAAGTGTCGACTTGAAAGAACACTGTGACAGTTCCCCTCAGTTCCCATGTGTCCGAATGCATTGGCTACCACCTCAGTTTCCACTCGAGTCTACTGATGATGTGACCATGGATGAAGCCTCCTCCGTGATGTGATTAACTTTTGCATGGTGGAATCAGAACGTGGATAGTATGTACTGTGATTGACACCAGAGTGTGGCTCATCCGACAAGAGCCGGTATCTCTGAGGACTCTGAAGAGATACCGGCTCCTCCCAAAGCCACTCCATCTCAAAAGAGATGACTCACATAGTGTCAACGCAGACTTACCACATCAACGGAAGCTCGTCATTCGAGCGTTTGGGGTCCACAAACCATTCACACAGCGTTGCTGGCAGACTGACGATGGACTGGCTGATTCGGAAGTCCGAAGTGGTGGCCATCATGATCACCGCACCTTCCTGTCAGTTCCCGTGCCTCGACGTCTGATCAGGTACAACACGATATCATCATGGCCCCCGTAAGCTGCGATGTGCAGGGCGTTCCAGCCATCCCTATTCGCCAAGCGGGCGTCGGCACCGAACTGCACCAGGAGCTTGACCAACTCCAAGTTACCTCCCAGAGCGCTGCGGTGCAACGGCGTCTGACCATCGCCGTCAAACACGTCCACGTTGAAGGCTCCGCAGTGCAGGGCTCCCCCGCTCAACAGACGGGCCAGCTCCTTAGGGTCGCCCCGCCGGACAGCCTCGTGGAAACTCCGCTGCTGGCTGCTGCCGTTGCTGCTGTTACTGCCGCCACAGTTGTGGTTGCTGGTAGCGTGGTGCACAGAAGTCGATGACATATTATGGCTTCGAGAATCACTATCGACACCCGTTCTGTGGTTCGGCTACGATTCCATACAGTAATATAATTATTACACCTTCGAGTTCGTTGGACGAACACGAGCTACCTTTACACCAAGTGAGAAGGAAGCGACGATTTCAAACGTGTACACAGGTGCCGTGTGATGGACATTTTACACCATCGTCGAATGTCCAGGTGACTCGGGGCGGCAGCTTGGTATCACGGGGCATCTCTGGCTACCGACCTCCGCATCATTTCGACGGCGTGGTTCATGGGCGAGGCACCGCCGTGGGGTGAGCGAGTCAGTGCGGCCGATGGTACCGGTGGAGCAGCGTGACTACGCCCGCTGTACGCCCCGTGCGACTCGCCGAACTAGTCTGAGAACTCACTTCCCAACGCCCGTACGCGACCACAATGTGGTACTTAAAGCTCTCTCTCACGTGGGCCCAGAGAGAAAAAAATCCTCAGCCCCCCCCCAAAAAAGGTTGGCGATATTTGCATGATAAAAGGGGTCTTTTTCAGCGTGGCTGACAGCAACTACGCCACGTTTGATAGTTGGGTCCATGGCCACGATTCTACCTTTCTGAGCACGTGCAATGCAAACTGGCAGCCCTTTTATTATGATTTTTTTTTAAATCGAGGCAAAAGGAGGATTGTAGCACTGCCTTATAATAGAGGCATAAAGTGCACACGTAGCGACGGTGTGTGCAATGTGCCGACCAATGTTGGAGGCTTACCAACCTTTTCAGAGAGAGGGAGAGAGAGATAGAGGAGGAGAAAAAACCCGTGGGAAAAAAACCTGGCCCGTGTATACAGGTTCCGCACACAAAAAGCCTGCCCTTTGAAAATGAAGCAAAGAAAGAAAGAAGGAAAAAAAACCTGGCTGGTGATTTAGCCCACGGAGGGGATTAACTTTGTATTCCTTAGGAACAATGGAGGTACGCCACAACAGAAACCCCAACAAGCAGGGGAGGGGGGTGGGGGATGAGGGACGCGGTCCAACCACCGCTCCCATACTTGTACTGCCAAACAATCAAATCATATCCTGGTGCAGCCATGTGTGTCCGCTCCTACCCGCAGTCACCATTTTGGTTATTTTCTTTTGGGGTAAGTATTTGTACCATATCTCTCCTTAGAAAGTGAGAGGTCATGACGTTTCCATCCCCGGCAGGACCTCTATCAAAAACGGAATGACATTTGGACAATGCAATAATAGATTTGTAACAATAAACGCATTCCCGGTTTCAAACAAGTAATCGTCCGATTAAGCCCAGGAGAGAAAAGGGGGGGGGGTATTTTCAATATGTTTCTGATTTTGACAAATCACCACCACTTATAACGACATTAACTATTGACAATTAAAATGCGAATATTTTCTGACCTTACGGCTTCATAGTAGTACTAGTAGATCGTTACTGTCATCGACGGATTACTGCATCGGAGGTGCTTGTCGAGGTTCCATGTAAACTTAGCAGTGACAACTTGTGGTAATAGCCAATCATCCTATTGTCAAGCATCTCACTAGGGAATAGAGGAGATGGGGTCCTAATTATTGACACTCAATCGTATGCACTGTAGGCCTGCATTATAATATTCTTTTAAAGTGAATAATGAACAAATACTTTCGGATGACTTATTGCATATAGAATTTTTTGTAATCCTAAACCATCGACGCAATGTTACCAGTTACAAATTAAAAATTAAACATTTTGAAATTTGCATTTTGATAATTTTAGTCAGTAAGCACTCTAATTTACAAATTAAGCTCACAAGTGCCAAATTTCTCTTCATACCTCTTCCTGTCATCCTCAGCCCCAAATACTCTCCTCGACAAAACACGAAATTCAGCAAATTTCAGTATATTGTGACTTGTTTTCGTATTGAACACAAAATCACAAATGTTGCAAAGTGCCGACTCAAATCTCAGAACAAAACAAAATTAGAGAGCAGGGGTTTCGATCCTGGACCTTTCATCTGCAAAGTCGAGTTGAGTTCCGTCGAAGCGGAAAGGGATACGCATTAATGGTCCAGTGAAATAGTAGTACTAGACTATACACACTGTATACTACCGGGCCGGAGGCAGACAAGTCAAGAGACAGGCAGAGACAGGCAGAGACAGAAACATAGACATAGACAGGGAAATGGAAACAGTGACATAGAAACAGAGACAGGGACAGAGACATATACAGAGACATAGAAACAGAGACATAGAAACAGAAACAGAGACAGGGACATAGAAACACGAGAAATAGAAACAGAGACATAGAAACAGAAACAGAGACATAGAAACAGAGACAGAGTCATAGAAACACGAGACATATAAACAGAGACAGGGACAGTGACATAGACATAGAAACAGATAAAGGGACAGAGAGAGAGAAAGAGACATAGAAACAGAGACAGAGACATAGAAACAGAGACAGGGACAGAGACATAGAAACAGAGACAGAGACAGGGACAGAGACATATAAACAGAGACAGGGACAGAGAGAGACAGAGACATAGAAACAGAGACAGAGACATAGAAACAGAGACATGGACAGAGAGAGACAGAGACATAGAAACAGAGACAGGGGCAGAGACATAGAAACAGAGACAGGGACAGAGAGAGACAGAGACATCATTAGAAACAGAGACAGGGACAAGGACATAGAAACAGAGACAGGGACAGAGAGAGAGAAACAGAGACAGGGACACAGAGAGAGAAACAGAGACAGGGACAGAGAGAGAGAAACAGAGACAGGGACAGAGAGAGGGAGCGAATTCAAGTGTTTGCTCTGGTGGTTCGGTACGGGGGCGAATGGAGTTTAGGTACAACTGTGAACCTATGGATGAATGGACCTCTCTGAAAAACCAATATGTAAATTGTAATTGCATGGTCTATTGAACAAGCATCCGGAGGCATCCCTTACCCTTTCCCCATCATCTGTTTCCTCACAAACTAACCACCCTCCCCTCTAAGTGAAACTTAACTATGAAACTTAACTATAAAATATACAGTATACAATCAAACGATAACCCAAAAGTGGCGTACATGGTGTTGGTTCGGGTTGGGGTGGGTGGTTTTTTTTCAAAGAAAAAAAGCGACAGAAACTCTTACAGTTACAGTTCTTTTCATATTATTTTCCCGTTCGTTTTGCTCAACAATAGGCACACCGGTGAGGCTATATGACTAACTGGGTCAGACTAATTGCCGCAGCTGCTAGTCAAAAAGTCAAAACCGACCAAAATAATCGGGTTGTAAAGACGGTAACAAAGTAAGAGAATGGACGACAACATGACCTGATGGCAAGGACGCTCCAAGCCGAATTGCAGACGAACAAACATAATTATACAAACAGCTTCGGCTTATTTGTTCACATACACGCACCAAACCTGAAATTGAGCGACTGTATAGTCGGTATTCTTTTAATTAATCTGCGGTTTAATTTCTGTAATGTGCCCATTTGTTTGGGGCAGATGGTATAAGCTTTTAGTGCTCTTTGATCGCATCTGTTTGTTGCTCTACCCGCCACACACTGTAAAGAGAAGACTTCAAGAAGGCTCGCCGTTTCGATTCAATGCTCAACCTCTCAAAGGGACAAACAAAGATAGAGCATGGATAGAGGTACTGGTACTGCTAGAATCGATACGTCACGTCAGGCTCCCAACTGTATTATGATAAAATATCAGGCCGTTCTATCTATGGTAAGCAGTTCTTGTACACGCACCATATTGCTGTCTGTACACAATACCCTCAAAGATTATCTGACACCGTTGGTGGCTGATTGGTCTGTGTTGGAGCAGTTTCCTTGCTCTATATGGTTCGAGATTGGTCTGTGTTGGAGCAGTTTCCTTGCTCTATATGGTTCGAGATTGGTCTGTGTTGGAGCAGTTTCCTTGCTCTATATGGTTCGAGATTGGTCTGTGTTGGAGCAGTTTCCTTGCTCTATATGGTTCGAGATTGGAGCTTCTCTTTTTATAACTCCATGGTTCGAGATACCGCGGTGCAATCACATGCAGAGTGCAGACTGGGATATCACGAGGTTTAAAATATATCCTTGTTTGTTTCTTGGCTTAAAACACAAAGAGCAGACGAATGAGACAGCGCACAACCCCTTCAACCTATGCTTGAACAAAGCCAGGGGCTGATAAAGCAAGAGGCGTTAATGGACACCCGTAACTTTAAAGCGATTAGGTTTGGCGGAGGGGGGAGGCAGGGGCCTGGGGCTATTTGGTAAGACATCCGAACATAATAGACCGTCTGGTGAGGCCGTAGAAAACACCATCTTGCCACGAAGGAGTGGGGTTTAGGGGCAAACCTACAAGATGCTCATATCGACCTCTCACAAAGAACAAGGATAACTGACTCGAACATCACAAGCATCCATTCAAAAATCTTTTATTGATGGGTTTTTTCTTTCCTTTTCAATCGGCCAGAGAATGTTTCATCAAAATCCCAACTTTGTCTTGAAATCGATTTTGAGCTCGGGTGAATAGCAAGCATTATACATGGATGCTTGGTTAGTCGGGTCACATCCTGAGAAAAGATGGAGAGAGATTCATAAAGAGACAAAGATATCAAAGTTATTTTGAAGTCACAATCATTCGCCTCGGCACTGAAAGGTACCAACATAGGCCTACTTCTTCAAAGTTCAAACAAAGGAAATGGAAACTGAATCGGAAAATTTAAACCATTTTGAAAATAGCAAAGAAAATTGCCTGGACTGGATATCTGACTAGCTGCTCACCCATGGAGAGAATTGATTTAAGGAAGGGCGCCACCTAAGGATGGAACTACTCAGGTGGTAAGAGCGCCACCTAAGGTAAGCCAGAGGTCTGGGATTTAAGTCCCGGTCCCGTCAATGTTTGTAGCGTTTTCACAAATCCGATTAAAATACACTCGGTGGCAATGGGTAGCTGCTTCTCTGTATTAGGCCTACACCCGTGTCCAAATAATGAAAGTCGTGAGTTACAAGCTGCAGCAATTTCCCGTAGGTTAATTGTGCACTATTTTCCGGCGATTTTACGAGGAACTTCTCGGTTGCACACGGCTTTATTCACTGGCATCACAGGCCGTTTGACGAAATGAAGGCTAACTTGGGCTTATTCGGTCATAATGATTTCTCTCACCCGTTTCATTTAATGTCACGGGCACCTAGACACAATCGTTTGGCCCTATTTAATTGGCCTATTATTCCGTTCTTACCAAGTCAATAAACCAACATTTTTTGCGATAAACCACAACCTATAATATAAACCTTCCTATATATATATTAACCTATAATATGTTCAGGTTTTGACAGACGGAGACGAAGCCTGAGTTCGAGCCTGACCCATGGATTCGTATTAAGCACTAAATTAAAGGGAGCTCGATGGAATAAAAAAACGCCCTCGTGCGGTATATCGATGATCAACTCGCACTTTATCCCATCCACTTCATTACGCGTGTCAACATAATGATTGCACGTGCGTCCAAAATCACACGGAAACTGGTAGTATTTCTGCCTTCGTTTCCACTTCTATGTATATATTTGTCCCATTTGTCATCGTGGCGACTGAACAATAAATAATTATGAGTTGAGTCACGTAATTAAGGGGCCTTTGGAGTCAGTATAACCTGGACGTTGCAATTCCGTGTATAATAATAAGGAATATAATATGGGGGCTTTATGGGGGGCGCTAAGAACACAAACATTGAAAAGAAGATGAGATGTGAGGGTCCGGAACTCCGAACTACAGTTTGAAGTAAATTTACAAGACCTGAGAAGTGTGGAATTGTTTGCCTTGAATGTGTGGGTTTTTGTACAGTGCATTCTCAGTCCAGGCCCTTTTCCAAAACCCGGCTTAGGCTCAGGCTCCGGCTTTGTCTTTCTTTGTTTCGTCCATTTTCAAGTACAAGGCATGAACACGGGAGGCCTTTGGCTTTCTTTTTGAATGTTACACTGCATTTTGAAAAAAGAATCCGAAGCTTCAACTGCTCTTGGATAACACAGAGACAAAGCCGGAGCCGAAGCCTAAGTGAGTAGAGCGAGGACATGGGGCGCCCTCTGTTGTCCTATTTATGTCCATGCCGTGTCCAGCCATACGCACGCAGCGCCTGCCTACATGTCCTCCATGTACATGTACTGTATACATCATGTAGTGTGGTGTAGTGTACACTGTACAGTACGTGTATAGTACATGTACATTGTAATCAAGTGTTGTGTGCTTGTTTTGTTGTCACAATGGCGGGACTCGCCGAGCCAGAAGTGATCGAAATTTGTTCTTCGTCGGAGGACGATAGTGTCGAAGAGAAGCCAGCCCCGATCGACCACAACATGGACCTTTTGAAAAAGGTACATCGCCCTTCTCCTTTCGAAAGAAAACTGTGTCCATGTTTATTCACAATTGCGAACACGGAAAACGAAAAACTGTTTCCGTTAACTTGAGTTAGTATGTAGTACTAGTGACTATGTACAAAATTAATAAATAACACGTACAATACATCATACATCATTACATGTACATGTATTTCGTTAGTACACTGTAGTCTGTACTACATGTACATAACTAGTAAATATAACTAGTAAACTACATCATACATGTACATGATTTGTAACACTCAACAGAACTTTAACTAAGGCAGCCTAATTTAATAATACAATATTGCAAAAGGCAGCCTAATAATAATATTATACTTATAAGTTATAGAAATATAGTGCGAATAATGAATGATTTGCGATTTACACTCTTTACTTTTTCGGATATGGGATGGTTGATGAAAAATGGCAAAAGATTGTCACCGTGGAACAAAAAGCGGTCCAGTATGTTATGATTTTTGGTGAATTTAATCGTAAGACAAAGAGCAAACCAGTCTTAGAAAACACACACAAATGGTGCCATTGAATGGACCAACAATCTGGAGAGAAGTGGTTTGGTTTTTGAGGGAGAAAAGAATCAACTCACAGTTGATTATGATCATGCTTGGTAATGTTATCGTGCCTTTGATGCTGTATTGCCTGGTATTTGAATTTGTATCTTTGTTCTCATACTCATATCAAGTGGTCATGAATTTATGGCCCAGTCCTTCTATCGGTAGTATTCATCATCGATCATCATCTTTTAACTGTTCGATTGTAAATTATGATGAGTTTGGTGAAATCCTGAGAATGCATCATTATTGTATTACTGTGTTATTGTTTTCATTTCTTTCTGCAGTTCCTTTGTGTCTGTGAACGTCTGGTGAAACCCAGTCAACTGAAGGCCATCAGCAAGCTTCTGACGGCCAAGTACAGTGAGGCATCCAATGACTACACTCAGTCAGAAGACTTCAAGCTTCTGTTGGCCAAGCACATATTGGAGCTGAGCATGAGTCAACGCTCAGTCTATGTCCACATTCAGGAAGTTAAGACAGCCCTGATGCGTGCCACGACCAAGAGACGGGTCCTGCTTAGCTCAGTCAAGATGGGGCCCAAGAAAGAGCCCAATGAGGAGCCCAATGAGGAGCCCAATGAGGAGCCCAATGAGGAGCCCAATGAGGAGCCCAATGAGGAACCCAATGAGGAGCCCAATGAGGAGCCCAATGAGGAGCCCAATGAGGAACCCAATGAGGAGCCCAATGAGGAGCCCAATGAGGAGCCCAATGAGGAGCCCAAGGAGGAGCCCAAGGAGAAGGCTGTCCACCCTGAAGTCAAGGAACAGTCAGTCCCAGCACTCGTGGTGAGGAAGGAGAAGGAAGAGACTGAAGAAAATGGACAGATTGAGGCTCAGGAGCATTTGGAGAATGTGAGAGGAGGCACTCCAGTCCAAGGAGGTAGTGATCAAGAGGAGCAAGACTGTGATGAGAATGCTGATGAGGATGAACCAATCAGTAACCCTCAGACACCTGAAGAGAATCCCAGAGGTGAAGGAGTGTCGGAAGACTCCGAGGGAGGAACTGCTGTCAAGATCCAAATTCAAGGCAAGAAGGCAGTCAGGGAGCTTGTTGAGGATGAGGCAGAACAGTCTGAGGTTAGAGTGCCAGCAGTGGAGAGCAGGGACAGGGACAAGGAGGAGGAGAGGAAGGAGAAGGCCAAAGGTTCCCAGAAGCAGATTCGTAAGCTGGAGAAGATCCTGGGCCGACTTGACCGTGCCATCAAGAAGCTGCAGGAGAGGGAGTTGACCCTGGAGGAGATGGATGAGACTGACTCCAGCCATATCCAGGAGTACCAGCTCCGACGCCGCTTTGTCAAAGTCTACGGCATGCTCTGCAAACTCAACAATTGCTCCCAGTCCACGGGCCGCGTTATCGAGCAGCGCATTCGCTTTGAGGGTACACGCTTCCCCGAGATCAATCGCCGGTTAGAGCGGTTGGCCAACAAGCCTGACTTCTTCCCGGACTTCCACGATGTCTACACAGCCATCTACCGCACCAACTTGAAGAAGAACCTGGGCTTGGACAAGCGAAGGCTGAACAGCATCGCCCAGGAGGCCTTTGAGGACATTGGGGGTCGGCTGCAGAAGCGGCGCCAACAGGACTTTATGCTCAACTTCAGCTCCCACTCTACGCTGGACTTTGTCAGTGCCAAGGACTCAGTGACTGAGGATCCTCAGCTGAAGGAGAAGTTGGCAGAGAATCGGTCGCTGGCTAAGCAGAAGATTTGTGAGGTGGAGGAGGCATTTGTCAGGCGGCAGGAGGAGTGCGAGAAGAACGGCGTCAATCTGGAGGCCTCAGAACACTCGGAGTCAGAAGCAGAAGATGCCTCAGGCAATGACAATGACAATGACAATGACAATGACGACGACGATGAAGAAGACAGACCCTCCTCCAAAAGACCCCGTCTGGACAGAGATAACCATGTCAACATCTGCGACGGAGATAAAGACAATCTTGAAGACGAGGACGACGTCGTGGAAACAGACGAGGATGAGGCGGAAGAGAATCCCTCTCTGCCTCTCAACGATTCGGATTCGGGCCGAGGGAAGCCGACCAATCATGGGAAGGACACAGCCGTCTTGGAGACGGACTCATCAATCCAAAACACCTCAGGCAGCATTCCCATGTCCACAATGTCCAACGGAGGCCCCAGCACAAACCTCAATCTCTTCCACAGCTCACCTGGTGTCCCCTCAAAAGAGTTCTCTGGAAGTTCCGTCACCACTGCCTCTGGCAATCCCAAGAGAATGTCATCGCAGGTGAAGCACATCAGCATGACCGTGTTGGACCGTCAGCCCCTCTCACTGACCCCTCTCCAAGGCCCCATATCCCCTGATGGTTTTGACACACCTGAGCAGGCGGTCAAGACCCTAAGGCTGGCCAACCCTCCCACACCACCAGCGGCTGTTATACAAGCTGCTGGCATGCCTCTACTCATCACCAACGTCTGTAGTCTGGCAACCCAGGCTGACTACCTGCCAGGCCACCGTCATAGTGGCCGCACCAAGACCTGGAACAAGGGAGAGATGGATGTCACCCAAGTGGTTGATGACGGTCTTGGTAGCATCGTCATTCAACCGCAGCACAAACAGAAAATCACACTGCTGCAGTCCTTCAAAAGTGGTAAGATGTCTTGATTGTTCACATCCAATTGTGGAAGGGTGGAGTTTCAGGTTTTGAACCACAATCACTCCGTAATCTTTGCCCCACAAATGAAAAGTGATTGGGTTTTGCACAAACTAGTTGCCCATGCTCTTATACAGTTGTACAGAAATGATTGGTCCATAGGTTCATACAGAAATGATTGGTCCATAGGTTCATACAGAAATGTGTGGCTACTGGCTAAGATTTCTGTCAAAGGCACTTTCTAATTTTGTTGGTACGTTCAAGATCATACAACCTCCTGCATTGTAAGTGTAGTCCCACCCATTTCCATAAAGACTCAAGAATGATTACCAAACATCAAAACTGGATAAAGTGAGAGAAATAAACTAATCTGTTTCACAAACTGATTTGTTTTACAGTGAAGCTGCAGTCGTCAAAGCCCATCACACTGAGTTTTGAGGATGGTGCCAAGGAGTCCAGTCAAGACAAGATCAATGGGCACCCTATTCCAACCCCCTCCCCACCTCCATCAGTCAGCAGCACTCAGCCCGAGCTAGACTCCAGCCCAGAGGTGGAGGAAGTGGTGGAGGCCTCTACAGAGAGCGCCCTCGTGTGGCGAAGCGAGGAGCAGCTTGCAGGTGCTGGGCAGCAGCAGGTTACGTATGCCCAGCGCCAGAGTCGGACCCAGACTACCAGGCAAGTGGTCTTGAACCAGCTGCAGTGCCACTGCAACCTCCCCCATTGCAGGCTCTGCAGGAGTAGGAAACGCCAGCCCTTTACAACACCGTTGACCACCACTAGCACCACTAGCACCAGCAGCACCAACCAACCCTTTACAACAACAATGACTACCACTAGCAGTAACAGCCAGCAATTCTGTGTGCAGTCCACACGTATCAGCAATAGCTGCCAGCCGTCCTACCCACCAAGGAACAGGAGCAGAACCAGTTCCTTCCTGCGCCTCTCTCAGATGTCTTCCTCATCGTCCTCAACACCTGCAGGAGTCCCAACTCCCAGAATACAGAGAGCAGGGAGACAGGTGATTCTCCAACCTAGCGTGGGACTGTCGTCTCATGCCAACAAGCCCCAAACGGCCCAAGATCGAGTCTTTGAGCTAAGCAGGGTGCAACACTTGCCTCAAATCAAGACAGTCCATCGATGGAGTTCCCAGGTTCTCAGGCACCCTCAGCATTCTCGTTCACCTGCTGCTGTCCAGTCTCGTTCACCCGCAGCTGTCCAGTCTTGTTCACCCGCAGCTGTCCTGTCTAAGCAAGCTGATGCTGCCCTGAAAGCCAACTTTGTTGTCAAGGATACTACAACCATCGCCAACGGCAACAATGACTCAAACTCAGAGGTTATTGTCCTGAGTGATTCTGATTCGGACACAAAGGTTATTGAGCGATCTGAGTCTCCAGATATCATCTGCATTTCAGATTCAGATTAGGGCAGAGGATCAAGATTGGACTGTCACCAACTTTAGTTGCTGTATCAAATCAAAGCATATTGCACTGACATAGTGCCTCAACAGGATAGCCTGTGATAAGGGGACCTTTTATTTAGTCAGGAACAGTGTGAAATTGTTAATATTCATCAGCGTTTTCATAAACTGGCAAGGCCAATCAGCAATTACCCTCAGTAATTGTTTTTGTCATTTTCCGTTATTTACATTATCTGAATATATATTGTATCCTTAACCTTTCTGCAGATGTTTTAAAATTTGAAAAGTACATAATTTGCTAATTAAGATTGTGGTGGGGATGGATTCACCAGACCATGAAAATGTCAACGGTTCAGTGTGTTCCAGTGAACATGCAATCATTGCAATGTCAGTGAAACTTGGCCACACTTTGTCCTCTTGTTGGGCGCAGACGTACATGTAAGATGGCATTCCACACATCCTTGTGCACATGTGGAGATCTGTGAATTTCATTTGGACGGGACCAGGACTTGAAGCTGGTCTGATCCAATTTTCTTTGCGTATTTTCACAAATTGTTCCAAATGTCAGTTTTCCGTTCCTTTGTTGGAAATGTAGAGACATAAATGCACTGTTTATTATGCTTAAATGTTGTAATGTGGCATTTGTTCCTGACTTGATTTCATCTGTCAAGCTCTGTACTCGCTTAATCTCAACCCTCTTCTGAGGTGTGTGGTGCTGGAGGAAATACAAGGGATCTCTACCTGACTCTATCTGCTGTTGCCATTGGACTGTTTGAAGGCTAAGTCCCATGATCTTCAGCTTTTAAGTTAACAACCTTGTAAAATGATGATGGATTTCAAAGGGAAGGGGGAACAGATGTTCAGCTTTTACAGTGGACTATTGTGGCTCAATTGTCGGATAATGATATTTGATATCTTACATGTATTTGATAGGGGGATTTTAGGAGTGCAATGAGACGCAGCTAAATTACTTGAATTATAATGTACCTCACATTATACAGCCAAGGTCAGAGATCATAGGTCATCTTGTTAGGTCATAGGTTATGAGTTGGGGCTTGTGGAGGGGAAAGGTTTGGTACACACAGTACTATGCAGTACACAGTATGCACATGTAAACTCATGTAAAATGGAACAAAGAACGATGGGGAAACAAATGTGCCTAAATGTACATGAATGCCAACATGTATACACATACACATGCACACTTATATGTACATGTTTGAATGTTCTTTCAATGAATGGACTGGTGGGGTGAAGCCTGGGTCATGACCAAGATGGTTTGGTTGTTTCTGTGCACTTTAAGCAGTCTGTGTAACTGTACATGTATCATTGACTAAATTAAACTTTTAGGCTTTTGAGAAAGGTCCTTTCTGCTTTTGGGAAAGGTCCTTTCTGCTTTTGGGAAAGGTCCTTTCTGCTTTTGGGAAAGGTCCTGCTGAGATTGAAATGTCAGGCCCTCTTCTTTTGGGGGCAAATTTGCATTTCAGTCCTTTACATGTTAATCAGCAAGCAGTTTGCAACAATGTTTGTATATTAATTTGAACTAAAGATTAGCCAAGTAAATTTTTGTGAAATTTCATCCCAACCAACTCTTGGTTATGACTGTGCAAAGGCATTGCTGGTTGCAGTGCATTTTAGAAAAAAATTTCCGGAGAATGGGAGAACTTACGGTATCCGTTAGAATTGCATGCAATCACTCCTTGCTGGTCTGTTGTTATCGTTGGTGGAGGAGTTACATTCCACACTTGATTTTTTACCACTTGCCCTCTTGACTTTGTAATGAATAACATCTAAAAGAAGTGGCAAAATAATTAAGAAGAAAATGAAAATTTTATTTGAGATCTTCTTTTATTTGTTCAATAGATTAATAGCACAGTGGAACGTAGCTATAATGAACATCCTGGGATCCATGAAAATTGTTCGGTATAACCGTCATTCGTGATAGCCGTTGCCACCACATATCCATGGACATACATCGAGAGCCAAAGGGCATGTTTATTATAGCCGAATGTTCGGTATATTTGTGTTCGTTTTAGCAATGCTCATTATAGCGATGTTCCACTGTAAAAGCTAAATTAGAGTAGATTTATTTTTCGATCTTATTTAGGCAAATCTATTTTAATTGTGGAAAAAGGGAACTGTTTAAGGAATATTATTTTCTTGTTACAATGAACAAATTTAGTCATAAAAACCTGCATTCAAAGTTTTATATTATCTTTTGTGTAATTTCCAGACGACTTTTTATATTTAGTGTTAGGTGATAATGATAGAATACATGTGTAATAAACGTAAATAGACAATTTTTTGGTGATTTTAGTTATGTGGTAGGAGCATGCAGTGTTTTAGATGTGGGTAACATTTTTACTGGTTTAGTGAAGTTTACAAAACAAATGACAATTCAGATTTCAGAATGGGATACATGTATACTGAATAAAAAAATCAGGGAACATTTGCATTCTGCGGGTTTAATTTTAAATAAAGCTTAAAATCAAATTTGAAAGTTGTAGGGCTGTAAAGTGCATTTTCTGACAAACATTCACTCAAAAGCTAAATCAGTATTTTTTTGACAAAAATTCCAGTTCCCTTTCAACAAATTCTGACTGGCAGGATTTAACCTATGTGCTCCAAAATGAAATTCGAGTTTACAAATTGATACTTATTTATGTCTGTTTTCCTCAGGAATATTGTATTTGTCCAAACTTTATCAGTGAGACACCTAGTATACCTTTTGGGAGTTGGAAGATCCAATCTTCCTATGCAAAGGAAAAAGTATGAATATACACTACATGTATATCATTACAATTTAAAATATGAAATTTTAAAAAATGAATGTTTTTCTCATGAAAACTAGTGCTAGTCTAAACATCAGTGAGCCATTTGCATCATGTTTGAAAGAAACAAATATCTCATATTTATATCACAGTTACTAGCTGATGGAATCAAAGCCATTTCTGCTCACTTTTTGATAAAAAATAATGGTCTATCACTGTATGGGATATTTCCAAACAGATTCTTCAGAATCAAAGAGCTGCATCTACTTTTTGTGATTCCTTGACAGCGACCCTGATTACTTGACAACTGTTTTCATAGGAAGGGAATGATGTTAATGGTTCAATGGTTCTGACTAGAACCCCCAACCCAGCAAGTATACTTGACAAATGGCGAGTGCTGTCAAATAAGAGCTCATTAGCTCTGGGGTCAATATCGTCAAATCAATTCTGGCCAGAAAAAAAAAATATATTGACTAACATGTATTTTTGTTTTTACTCAGCTCCAGTTGCTGGGGAATTTATGCTTCGTATATTAAAGCAAAAGATTACGACTTCACACTCTTGGTAAAACATGGTGTATTTAGCAAGATTTAATTGGCCCATAGTGCTGCGGTCAATTTCACCAATATTCATTGTACTAGTAGTAAGGTGGTGAGCAATGCACAGACACTACAGCCTAGTAATGGGACTACAATGAACTGCCACACTTTGTGAAATCCACCCCTGGTATATTAAACCACATGTTCAGGCTCAAACCCAGCAAATTCAAATGGTCTTTTATTGACATTTTGTTTGACAGCTAGACATAATGCTTCATCATTCCTTGAGAATGACTGACAAGGGACAGTCTGTCTTGGGTTGCAATAAGAAGTAAGCATGACATGAATGTAATGAATTTCACCTGGTAAAATAATTCAGAAGAAAATGAAAATTCTACTACTGCTGAGTGCTGGACCAGATGGGGCTCTCAAAATTAAATCAGAAAAAAGGGACATTTCATTTTCAGACAATTTTAAAACTGCAAACTTGAAAGTTGGGGTCAAGTTTCTGATGTTTCTCATGATTTCTTCTGTCTTCGCAGGACCTTCAAAGACACAAATGTCTGTTTTGCGATGAAGTCTAATGTACATGTACATGCATAAGTACAACTAGGATTTGGTAATTTGGGTTCCTTCGAACTTCAAGGGTAGCCCAAGTATTACCAAAATATGGGTTACGGTATTTCAAAAAGACAAATTTATAGTTAGTCAGTTACATTGAGGCAAATTGTGAATGGAAAAAAAAATCATCCCCTTTTAAATTTCAAGATAAATTTGTCTTGGAAGTTTTTGAGACACGGTGGGAAATCTTTAGACTCATGTACATGTAGTACTGTACCTGTACCTGCAGTGCTTCTTGATTCGGACAGGTGCAGTCAGATGCCTCCAACTTGTGTGTTCACACTCCAACTTGATCCCAGGAAATTTCCAGAGAAACAAGGGTAGACCTGTTCACATGACGGCCACTTCCCCCAGCACAAATGCCTGCCAAGCTAAGTGTGACAGAAGCATTTTGTAGACAGGATTTCCAGCAGTGAGAAATGTCCTGTAGTGTTTTGCTAGGAACTCATCCATGGAAAAGGAGAGCAGTGTGAGAACTCTTGCTGCCATCTGATGCCACACTGTGATAAATGGTATGGTGCTCACTAGTGCCAGTGACAGAAGTATATTAGGGCAGTCAGGGTACCCTACCAACTCACTCTTCCTCAAAGTACAACACATGTATATGCAGCATGATTTGGGGCTGGAAATATCAGGCATTGGGGTTTCAAAAGCAGGTCTAAGAACAATGTACAGGCTTTGTTTCAATTGTTGAACTTATTTTCCCTCAGAAATGAAATATTTTCCTCAGTTTCAAAGGGAATCAGCTGGAAAGTCATGTCTTGGGACAGAGTTGGAGAGGGATATCTGTGCAGTGGGAAAAAGCTAATGTACTATCTGCATATGAGTTGAAAGTTCACCAATTTATTGGAACCCCATTTTCCACTATAAACGGACTCATTTCCCCCCCAGGAAACACCACGTTATTGAGTTTAACAAGGGCGATGAGGCAGTGCGGCATAACACAGTGCAGTGCAAAAAGTGTCATCTTAAAAAAAATACTGAACAGGGTCAGTGAGGGAGGGGGGGAGATAAGTCATTGCAGTCATGGGCCAAACATACGTGAGTTGAATGTCAAGCAATTTATGTGACATTTCCCTCAGGAACATTTTACGGGATTTGGCCAGCAATACCATGCAGTGGAATTAAGGAGATCTTGGGGATAGGATAGGAATGAGAGATAACTCAGTGCAGTGCAAAAAGTAACATTGTCACCTTTAACATCAGTTCAATGTCCACCAGTTTTATTTGAAATGTTGAACCACATATCATCTCATGGACTGACAAAAGAAACCAGTTTCATGTATATTCCCAAACATCAACTATTCTTATTATTTTTCTATTTGCTCCACAACCTCAAAAAAGAGAGAAGAAAACACTGTACATACATGTAATTGGTTTTTGACAACCTATATTAAGTCATATTAACAGAAAAAGTACATTTTTGCCGTGCACATAAAGTCGCCATATTTCTATAAATAAAACAGAAGTGAAAATGAACATTTTAGTAAATTATCTACAGGTACTATGACATCTTCTTTTCCACTTCGTGCCAAGAGGTAAAAACACAAACAATAACAAGGGACTTATTGTAAATAATCTTCTCATAAATATTCATAATGTGTACAAGTGCTCTTTTCTGTGGACTATTTTGTTTACCGTTGACAAGACATTGCTATGTGCAAATCAATAAATATGAATTGTGATTTTTTTTATTTGGTTGTTACTTGTTGGTCCCTTTTGGGTAATTCAATGTTTTACCCGAAAAGAGCTGTTTCATAAATATTAAAAGTCGAAAGACAAGTCCTACAGAAATTACTGTCTGAGGTTTGTACATGTATCTTATTCTGAGGCATCCTCCCTTCCATCCCTACACAATTCCCCTTCCCAAAACACAAACATATTTCAGTGTTTTCACTGTCGAAATATATTCTCTGGCCTTTCTCAAAGGTATCCGAGAATGGTCTCGCTAGAATCAAACTGATTGAACCTGCTACATGTAAATGAGAAAATTACCAAAGATATGCCAACATTTTGAAAAAAGAACTCATGACTTTGAGAAAGGTACATACCACTAGGATCAGGGGTGGAATTCACAAAGCCTTACGATGCATCGTGACTCAACTTACAATGGATAACCCATTTTAAGTTGTGATAGTCCATATGAATGGTTTCTGTGCATCGCTTAGCGTCTTGCGATTGATCGTAAAAGTTACGATGAGATTGGTGAAATCGACCACAGAACATCAAACTCTCTAAAATCTGATCCTAAAATGTTGAAGAAAAATAGAAACAATCAAACCACATTCATCCACATGATTGGCTACAGCTATAAATAGTACACAAGTCTATGGGCATTGGTTGCAGCTGCAGCTAGTCAACAGCTTCCATAGACTTGTGTATAAAGAGAAGACGTAGCCAATTAGTTTAGACACAGCCCAATAGTTGGACTAGTAGGCCCTATAAGTTGTTGTATTTCTGTGGTTATGCTGAAGAGCCAACTTTTGTTCTATCTTTGCCGGGGTGGGGTGCCAGAGAGAAGCATCTAACCATTTAATTTATAACGAAAAAAATGTGCACTGCTTGTTGAATCATCAAAATGACATGAAATATAAAAGAATCTTATAAAAGATAGCGGACCTGAACTGCCCTTTCTAAGAGGTCCTTCCTCAAAGGCTGGAATTTGAGAATGGTCCAGCTAGGATAGAATGCCTGGCCCTCTATACAACATTCAAGGAGAGTACTAGGATACACTCAATGACATAAATGCATGTGGTTTGAAAGCAAAGGATGGTTTCCAGTTGATGCCACTTCATTGTTAGTGACCACATAAGGAGTGTTACACTTCTTACACATGCTCAGTTGCTATGCACTCATTTGAATTCTTTCACAAAAGACATTGACCACAAGATACAATATGCAAAGCACAGACCTCTATTTGATGCTTGTGTAAAGCGATACTGCATCTGGCATCAAAATTACATCCATACTTGATGGTTGGGCATCCTCCAATTTAATCGTCTCAGGACTTGATTTCACAAAGCCTTTGTACGTACATTGATGCATCGTAACTTGACTTACAAGGGATAACCCACCGCCAGTTCTGATACACAATATGGTTTCTGTGCGTTGCTCATTGTCTTGCGACTGGTCGTACATTACGAGTTAGGGGAAATCAACCACAGGTCTGACTTTACTTAAGTCTATGGGGAATCAATAGACACTTGCTCACTAACTTCCATAGGCCCATGTGCAATAAGAAGCCTTAGCCTATGAATTTGAACACTGGCTTACTGTACCATTCAGTGAATGCAAACATTCAGGGATGATTGGCCACAATATTAATACTATAGCTTATGTGTATATATGAGACATAGCTTCCATAGGATGCTCTACACCAGAAATGTACATCACACCTTGTGTTTGCCATTCCTTATTGTTTGACTTCTAAGATGGGGAGACATAACAATGTCCGAGCATAAGGTCTGTTGTTTATACCAGAACTGAAGTCAATTTCAGAGCTGGAGCATATTCATAAACACCAATGTGGACTGTGCACTGCTGTATATGTGGCCAATGTTGGCACCATTCAGATGATAACGACTCCTGATAGACCAGCTGTGGGTGGACTGGAGGAGGGGTGGGTATGCCATAGTATCTAATGAGGCCGAGGTCAAGCTTAGCTGGGAGTGAACAGACAGCACATGTAGTTGCCAAGTCAGCCACAAGGTGTATTGGTTTTCACCAGTATGGATTAGTCACGTTCTCTAGGGAGACTTGGTCTTGAGGCTGTTCTTGCTTATGATGGGTCTGTGCGTCTACGTGCATGGCTGGTGGGGGAGGAGGTGGAGGGGTAGGCTCCTCAGGAGGTGCTGGGTTGGGCTTGAGCCTCTTGATAGAGGGCAGGGCATTCTGCATGTAGTGATCATGGGTAACACGTCGCTGTAGCTTGGTTACCATGTGGCTCAAGACCTGATCCGTCTCGGCAATAAGCTCCTGGTCACCGATGTCTGTGATCAAGTCCATGCCACGCCGGAAGATGCTGAGGAGGCGGGCCTGCCGGTCATTCAGCTGGCTCTCAGACTCCTTAGGGGCACCCTCCTCAGGTGTCTTACTGCGGGCCGACTCCTCAAGTTCAGGGATAGAGATCAAATTAACGGGGACTGGGGCCGAGGCTGTGCAAGGAGTAGCTGGGTTGAAACTGGATCCAGGCTCTGATGCAGAAGCTACGATGGGCTCCGTGGGGCACTGTGGCACTGGGACAGCCTCTGAGATTGTCACCTGGATTTCTAGGGGTTGCAAGTCTGGCTGGACCAGGCCTGAACCGTCAGTTGGATGTTCCTGGAGGACACCTATGTCCCGGGTCAGAAAGACGCTGTTGATATACAGGTCAGGCAGCCGGTGGAAACCCCAGTCATAGAAGTGGGCAAAGATAGCAAAAAAGTGTTTGCAAGGGAAGCGGAACTTCTTCCAGTGGCCGCAGGTGCAGCTAGGTCCCAGGAAGCTGGCAATGTGGAAGCCCTGCTTGGAGCGCACATTGAAGACGCCATGCGTGGGGTCCATTAGGTGCACGTCGGTCGTAGCATAGCGCGACGCTTCCTCTTGATTCTGCAAACACTCACGGACAAAGTGGGCTGGCCTGTCTCGTAGGTACTCAGGCACACTCTGCACAGCTGTGGGGAACTTGTTGTATTTCCAGACGTTGTTCTTCTTGCGATAGCGGTTGATGCTGTCTGGGAGGTAGGACTCTACCACCAAGGTGACGATACCGTCAACCCCTTTCTCCCGAGTCTTGGGGACTGTGGAGTAGCGTAGGAACCGGTCCATGGCCACCTCACCATTGTTAACATTGATCAGGTTGTCTATGGCGTAGTCACGGTAGGCATGGGCCCATTTCTCTGGGCAGGAGAACCACTCTGATATCAGGTAGTCCTGGAGATCTGGGTTGCTAGTCACCATCCTATCGGCTAGGAGCTCCCGCTTGGCACTGTTGTACAGTGTATGGTTCTGCTCGCAGGAAATCTTGTCCATCTGGAGTTGCAAGCTCTTCAGCTGCTCAGCATCCAACCCAGACTCCTTACGGCCAGCCCACTTGGCCAGGGCCAGCCGACGATGGTAGTCACTGATGTACAGGCGGACATTGGGCAGCAGTTCCCAGACAGCACCAATCTCTGTGCTGCACTTATCCACCATGAAGGAGCTTGGATTCCACCAAGGGTTCCAGCAGTGTACCACCCTCAGTGCCTCCTTCAGGTTGGCCACTGTATCCTGCTCCACTACTAGAACTGCCACAACGATGTAATTGACATTGGTGTGGATGCAGAGAGTGTACATAGGCGTGGACATGGTCAGTACAGTGTTAGACCTAGACGTGGCGTCTAGCATGACTAAATCACTGCCGTAACGCTCCAGCAGCCTTTGCTGCCACTTCTCCTGGTACACAAAGAGGAAGGAGTGCTCTGGGTCAGCCTGGTGAGGTCGATACACAATATTAGCTGTGCCTTTGGCCTGCCACTCTTTGACCTTCTCCCCCAGGAGGTCCGTTGTCTCAAAGGTCATGGACTGGGCAGCGGCGACCTGACGCTGCAAGTCTGCCGGTGACGGGTAGAAGCGACGGTTGCCTGGTTTGGGCTTCTTCTCAAGAGGGTTGTGCTTGAAGAGGACATCATCCACGTAGTGCTTCAGGCAGCGCTTGACCTCATTGATGTTGGTCACATTGCTGGCAATCAGCTGCTTGAGCTTGCGGGCAACCCGGCTGTCCATACTCTGTCCAACCGAGGCATTCTGGCCGACAGGGTGCAGTGAGGAGTGGACATGGACGTAGGGCAGCTTAATGTAGAGCCGGCGCATGGTCACCACCTCCTTGCCACGCCCCTCGTCTTCCCGGATCTTCTTGAGGATGCGCTGCTTTTCCCAGCGTAGTTTGCTCAGGTTCTTGAACTCACGCTTGTCCACGAAGTAAGCCTCATCTGTGTACATGCTGATCTCCCTCACCTGGATAGCAGCTGGGCACTCCAGCTTCTTGTTATGCATCTTGCGAGGACGACCACGTCGGCTCACTTTAGGAGGCTTGGACTCTTTGCTTCGCAGATCCTGCATTTGTAAAAGATTGAGAAACAAACATTAAACTCCCAAATCGATCACACTGTCTTGAAAAATGTATTTGTAACAATACTTTATCTGGGCCAGGACTTGAACCTGAGACCTCTTGTTTTGTTTAAGCATGCTCTTCTCATCTGAGCTATCCACCTCTTAGATGGCGGCCTTCTCAAATAGTCAACTAGTCTTGGCTTGGTGGGGACACTAGTTAGAATCATTCAACATTAACTGCTGTATATCTCTAGGGATCACGTCCTCATCCCCGCTTTCATTTAGATGCAAACAACCAATTGTTGTAAATCTGGCTGTTCACACAAAGTGGATGCAGCTTTTTCAAAGTCTACTTTCAACAACAATTGAAAGGAAATATCAATGGTTGTCAACAAGTCCCATACTGCGAAGTATCCTGATCATACTCACTCTCTTTGGTCCATGCAAGCAGTGCAGATACATTGAGCTCTCAATCTTGAATGGAAATCCACAGAACTCAATGGGCAGGGTTCCTCCTTTGGCTTCCCATCGTATGCGGCCTACAAACAACACATCACACAGGCATGACTTTAACAGTCTACACAATAGAATAGAATGATGTACAGTTAACACTAATCTCTGAGCATTGACTGAGCACATCCTGAAAAACACAGGCATTTGGGAGGTTCTTATTGCATCCAGTAGGGCAAACCCTCATTGAATTGCATTTTCCATGACGCAAACATCCTATTATATCTACAACTCCTGCTTTCTTCTACAGTCATGTTGACCATCAAGCTGGTTGAGGTCATGTGGTTGATTCAAATATGTATAGCGGTGGACACTATGTTGCATCATAGATATTGTATGATTTTGCATTGAGGAGAATGTAGTTATATCCAAATCAAGCGGAAATATTCATCTTACCTCCCAAGGACAAGCCAAATATGAAATTCTCTACCTGCCCATATATTTCTTGTGCTTTCTAACATGATTAGTTTCAAATTTGTTCTCAATACCCACTACGAGTATTGTCATAACTGTGGTATGTATGTACTGCAGGGCAGGAAATTCACGACGGCAACGACGGCAATTGCCGTCGTGCCCTCACCAATTGCCGCAGTGCCCTTAAATTTGGAGGATTTTCACGGGAACAAATTGCCGTGCCCTTTTAGCACATTGCCGTCGTGCCCTCTTTTGCCGATGGATAGTTGGGCAGATCGACTGCCGGCCGCCGCACGGCCGTTAGCACAGCGCGCATGAAATATATTCCGACTGCTTTGCAGTGTGTGCAGCACACACCGTACGGAAGCTTCACTGTACCGTGCGCACTGTCAGCAAAACATTGCGCATTCTGTGCACAACTGTACGGACTGTGTATGGGTGTACATGTACACGTACAAATACTGTACACGATCAATGTACAGTACATGTATGTACATGTACATGTACATGTGCATGTCCAGTGCGTTCGATCGGGACAGTTTCATATCAACAAACTTTTAGTCTGCTGGTACCAGTGAATCTTGGACATCGCTGGCTGTACCAAACAACGGGTACCAACGGTAGTCGGGAGCGATTTGCGTTGCACGATAGATAGATTGCGCAGCATGCAGCACGTGGTTGGGTTGCGTGTGAAAGTATAATCTTAGAGCTGTCAAAGGTTTGCTTGTTCGCGGGTGCCTTTTCAAAGTCGTAACCATGCCCCGAAAGGAGAAAGCTAAACAGCAAAACGAGCTACTACCTCACGATGCAGCACAAAAATGTCGCAAACTTTATTCCTTTTTTTCAGGTAGGCCTACGAACGTAGTTATTCTAAATTTTTTGGACGAGAACTGATGAGAAGGTTTTGGAACGCCGAACCCACATCACGATACGTTGACAGCATGGACTATTCTATTAGGAATGAGAGGGGTGCGACTTTATACAATAATAAGCTCCGATAATATGCTCGTTTAGGTTGGACCTAGCTGCTTAAAAATCCATCTTTACAAACATGTAGGCTATTTAGAATCCTTTTTATTTCGATTTTTTGTGAGGATCTATTGTAAGATATTTTTGTCGTCACGCTTACTATAGCAGTAGCACCCCAGCCATATCTGAATGGTATAGTTCATGTTCCGTGAGAATGCGTGTTGGTGGCTGACTGAAACCTATTGTAGACGTCATTTTTATGTTGGAAAATATTTTTTTTAGGCATTGTGGTCCCACAGAAATGATGATATATTAGTAGGAGACCTAAAACAAGGATTCGGTGCCTTCAGCGCCTATTTTCAAAGTTTTTTAAGGTGCTTACAGCGTGTTTGCATCGGTACTAATAAAAAGTCGTTTAATTGCCTTGATGCCCCGGATTTTTTTTGCGATTGCCTTGATGCCCTTCAAAAATTGCAGAAATTGCCGTGATGCCCTTAATTTGCCGAAATTTTAAGGCAAAAATTGCCGTGCCCTTTTTAACCTGGAGTTCCTGCCCTGGTACTGTATGTATTGTGGCAAGTGTAGTTTGGCCACTGGTCTGCATATGTGTGATGTTTGGCTTTACTCAGGAGTGTTTTGTCTGAAACTCACCTTCGCAGTTGCCATAGTAACGCGACTGCCGCTGCTGCCCTGTTGAAGGCATGGTCCGGCTCCGGTTGCTAACGGCAACAAAGGAGGTGCCGGTCACGCAGAAGTACTTGCTCAGGAACTCCTCAAAATTGATACCTGGACCCTCATGGAAGCCACGCAGGTAATCCTTATCCACCTGCAGAGAAGATTGATGTACAAATGAAATCATTACCACGCAGGTAATCCTTATCCACCTAGAGAGAAGATTGACGTACAAATGAAATCATTACCACGCAGGTAATCCTTATCCACCTAGAGAGAAGATTGACGTACAAATGAAATCATTACCATGCAGGTAATCCTTATCCACCTAGATAGAAGATTGACGTACAAATGAAATCATTACCACGCAGGTAATCCTTATCCACCTAGAGAGAAGATTGACGTACAAATGAAATCATTACCACGCAGGTAATCCTTATCCACCTAGAGAGAAGATTGACGTACAAATGAAATCATTACCACGCAGGTAATCCTTATCCACCTAGAGAGAAGATTGAGCATTTTTACCATAAAAGAACTAGAATTGTTTTCCTACAGAGAGTGAAGTCTACGGTAACTCAAATTGATACAAATATTTTGCCAAATGCCCACTAGTCTTTGAGAAGGTCGTGCCCTTGAAAAAAGATTGGGACTGTGGGAAGGTCCAAGATGCTGCTTTTAAAGGTGCTGCTAGGACCAGAGCCTCTTCATGCAAGGTTCTATGGAAAGGCCCATGGCATTGTGTTACAATCCACACTCTAATGGCCACGTGTGTCTGGCAAACACTGACACAGCTGTACACTTGAACCTATTCAAAATGACTGCAGCCGCTAACAGTGCAGTTTCTATGGACTCGTGTACAATTCAAAGCCAACTTCAACAATCCAAATAGATCTATCTGCAAACTTTTATCCATGTACATACATGTACGATATCTATTTGTACCATGCAAAGTTTCAAATCTTTTTAATGTTTGTCTCAGATTATATTCAGTTTTACTGCTGAAATCTCTCTGCTCACCTCCTGAACATCACTGAGGTATTTCTTTGTCAGCTTGGCCACATTCTCATCAATGCTGTCTATGTCCACCTTGGAGGTCTCCTGCACAACGTCTAGCGTTGCCTCTGTAGCTGCTGCCTGCCAAGAAAGAATGCATGTAACACAATGGTGAAGATGCGTGTGTGTGGAAAACAATGGTGAAGATGTATGTAACACAATGGTGAAGATGCATGTGTAACACAATGGTGAAGATGCATGTGTAACACAATGATGAAGATGTATATATGGTGAAGATGCATATGTAACACAATGATGAAGATGCGTATATGTAACACAATGGTGAAGATGCATATGTGTAACACAAAGGTGAATACCGGTATGCATGTGGAAAACATACACACGGAACTCTCAATGATCCCACAGATATCTCAACGAGATGCATTAATCAGTATTAGTATATTACTACTTTTGAAATACTTCTAGTTCTACTTCTAGGACCAAAATGGGGAAAGTGTTTGCAAAATGATATTTGCAAAATGACTCATGACTTGAACCAGCACCTTTGTGACCTATGACCCAAATCCATCCCCCTTGTATACAATGAAGTAAGGACATTATGGGAATCCATAGACACAAAATAATCACCTTTTTCATTAACATACTACTTACTAGGGCAGGCAGCAATCGAGTGCATATATACTTAAAAATCATTCATGTACTGTAGTCCAGGGTGACTATTCTTGTTAGGGATTAGGCAAAATTGAAAGATGCTGCATACTGAAATATATAATTTGTATCGTCACTGGGCATAAGACCTTTCCCAATCAAACCAATCTCCTGACAGGAGACTCACAGGTAGACTCACAGACTTGGAATCACCGGTACAAGTCTGACTTGAGACTGGAGAGCAACGGGAATACAGTATCTGACTTGAAGTTGAAGGTTTGCAAGTACCACGTGGAATGAATGTGGTGACACCAATGTAACGCATCTCTATTTATGATAGTTTGAATCCAGCAGTCTCCTGACGACGGGCAGAGTACACACTACTCACTACTCGAAATGTTGAGTTACCGGCTCCTCTTTTAGAGCCACACTCCTTCGTGAAAGAGAAGTGTTACATGGCGTCACCGCAAACCTTCCAAGTTCCACTTACAAGATGTGTAGGGATGTACAGACTGTAGAGTAAGTAAGGAGCAGACATTCCTGGGACTTACTTGGAGGAATTTGTCAGTGAGTTCATGTTGAATGTCTTGATCAGGCTGCATGGCCATCACCCCAACTCCCTTCATGTCTACCCCCATGGCCACAGGATCCAGAGGTGCTGCAGTCACAACCACCTCCTCGGCATGAGGCTGCTGCCCCATCGGATCCAACCCAGCCGTCTGCTGTTGCTGCTGTTGTTGCTGCTGCTGCTGTTGTTGCTGCTGCTGCTGTTGTTGGTGCTGTTCAATCTGCTGGTGAAGGTTCTGCAGCGCAGACGCAGTGTGTTGCTGCACGATGATTTCGCCGTCCGACTGGACCATAATCTGACCCTCTACCGAAGCGTCGACTGGACAGTCTGCCTGAGTCACTACCTGAAGGATGGTGGATTCTGAGCCCGGATCGCTGTCTGTTTGTTGCATGGCCATGATGGCAGCCGCAACCAGATCGCCTTCCTCTCCCTCCATTTTGTTCAGCGGTGAAGAAGCAAATAACAGTAGACGACGGCTATTTCATGTTCGTTACAGCGCGTACCCACGCTACATAGGTGAGATGAGCCATCCAACCAGCGCATTTCAACCGTACATGTGCAGGGAGGTCCACATGATCGATGTGTCAGAAACTTCGCAAATGTCACTGTCTTCAAAACCTTCATCGTTCATTTTTCCAGGATTTCACCGTCCTCAACTGTTGCAAAAACTTGGATTAAGTGTGGTGTTTGATTGGTATTTTACGAGTTGCGCGAGTCGCATCACTGCGCATGCGCCAACAAAGAACATCATAATACGAACATATATGTACATGTGTACACTGTACGGTTATTATCAGTTATATTCTATGAACATGTACATGTACATTGTACATGTACAATGTACATGTACACGTACAAATGTACAGTAAACGTACATGTACGTGTACTTTACATGTACAACATGTACATGTTGTTGACCGAACATCGATGTCAAGTGTCATAATGACTAGTCGTCAGATATGGTGTGGACTCGATATTTCCATGTACATGTATTTCCATGGAAATGAAATGTTTTCGGTTTGAAAAGACACTAGGCATGCTAGCATGCTGCAGAGTATTCCAGTTTTTAATAATTTGACACCAGAAGCTATGATGGTAAATGATATGCTTTTGTGATTGTGGTGGACTGTTTTTGTGACATGGGTGGTGGTACAACATGTAACTGGTAAAGAGTGGTATGTACATGTACATGTACTGACTACTGAGTAGTGTACATGTACAATGTGTGTCTACTGCGCCTTGTACAACATGTACATGTACATGTGCAATACATGTGTACGTAGCGCTTTTGTAGAGCATGGCGAGTCGAACCTCAGCTCAAGCGGATTCGATCAGTACTTTGCCTCCGGTTTAGATCAGGATTCTATATTAAGACTGCTTCGATGATTGACAGTTGGGGAATTCCACCGACAAAGTATGGGCAGTTATTCCCCGTAATGTAATGTATCACCATTTACCCGTGTGCTGCATCACACCGTGATGTTGTGAAACATAGCCTTTATTCCAGCCGCCTTTGACGGCACTATTTATAGCTCTATTGTTTTGTGCTGCGACGTATCGCGGCCATTTAATTGACGCCTCGAAACAGGACTAGCTCCGACGTTGGAAGTTCCCGGGGATTCCCGAAACGAAACGAGATCTGCACGTTGATCCTCCGCCTCCATATATTCATGGAGTCAGTCCGTCCGTAAAAATATATTCTGAAATCTTTCGAGAGATCAACTTCAACTTCAAGTTTGTCTCCCTCGCTCCGAACTGAGGTCAGTGTAAATTTTAATGTTTATGGAACAAAGCTGTTGAAGGTTTGTTTCCTTTTTCCTTGTACTGTAGATGTAACTTGTACCACTGAGTAGGTACCATCATGGAGGATGGTACCATGTAGTGATGTACTGCATGTACCATGCCCATACAATGCATGACACACGTCCGCGTGTACGTGGAAGAGGCGGTTTGTTTACTATGCCAATGTCAGTCCAAACACAACTGTACAACAACCTGTACACTAGTACGTGTTAGCTTTCAGCCTCGAAATTGATGTAAAAACATCCCGCTGAAATTGCTTATTCCGTTTCTAAATAGCTGATCGGGTGTTGGCAATTGTTACTCGGGCCCGATCCCCCGCAACAAGACGTGTAGTGTACGACCAAGGTCGAAACATTTACTCCGGTTCATGGACACTGTACCTCCATTTCCATGGTTCATGCGACCATGACCTCAGACACGAATCGTTAGCAGTGTCATTTCTATTGCTCATATTATTATATTATGGGCTCCAGTCTACTTGAATCTAGTAATACTAGTATTGTATATGGGCAAGACCCTCACTGTAAAAGTCTGAATAAAAACCTAAACCCAAATCAGATCACCAATTTATTGTAAATGTAATGTAGATAGGTCTGGCACAACCACTTGCCAAAAAAATGTATTAAACCAAAACTTAAATCTTTCCAATTAATTATCCTTTTTGTTGAATTACAGTCGTAACAATTGAGAGAAAGGTCCAGCTAGGATCAAAACGTCCGGCCATTAGTTTTGGGGTCATTAAAATCAGTAAGCAGTTTGAAACATTTTCAAATACCGGTATATATCACAGTTTACTCAAGTTTTAGTCTTATTCTTTGCAATCAGGAAAACTGGACTGGACTAGTCAGTCTAGTGGGACCAAAAGCAATCTACATTTTTGGCTTGAGATCAATTCCTAGCCCAGTCCAATTTTCATGGCTACTTTCAACAATGGTTTTAAAGTTTCCAGCCAGTTTTCCCTTCCTTTCTTTGTTTGAAACAACCCTAAAAAGTAAAAAAGAGCTCAGATAAACAGCTAGCCAAATTGAATGACCTAAATACACAGCTCTCCAAAAATAAGAGGAACTGATGTTTTTATCCTTGTGACCCTTTTACATTTTTGAAATTAGCAAAACAAACTGCCTGCCTGATGTAATGGAAAATGATCCCTTTTGCAAGACTCTGGTTTCCCCTTTTTATAAATTCAACTTCAAGCAGGAACTGACTGTTACACAATATACTGCATTTTTGTGATAGAGTTTACACACACACATGTAAGTGGAACTACTTTACAGGAAACAGCCTTGAAATGGAAAACATATCCGAATTCAGAGCACCCAAGTGTAGGATAGTTCTTGGTATATTTTGGTCCTCAATAATAACAGCTGAAGACAGTAGATAGTCCATACATGTAGGCCTATATATACATGTATGAGTCTGCAATGAGGAGCCCCTCCATGCAATGCATCCATTGACATCTGTCATCCTTGGCTGCCCTTGACCATGTTGGGCCTATTACTCTCTTGAGACCATCTTCACCCACTCTCTAGTCTAGGGGTCCATTCAGTCACTCCAAAGAAGTCACTCTGATGGTCCATCTGGAGACAGTACAGGGTTAGGGTTAGGGTCAGGGTCCAGTGGGGTCACATTGGTCAGTAGAAGTGGTCCCAGATCTGGCCATACCCCATGCCACACATTTATAACCACTGGTATGTCAAAGGTCACACTTACTTCATGAGGCCTTTTCACACTCTCTGTAATCTCGGGGTTGAGAAGTGGATCAGATTCTCAGGAACAAGAGGCTCTGTAGCTTTGTTGACTTGTAGGTGTTCATGTCTGTTGTAAAAGTGTTGTTGCCACATACTGATGATCATTTTTTGTCTGGTGTAGAAGGAGCCTGTTTTCTCTGACGGTGTAACTTGGAGACGCAGGTGTAGAGGGGTGGAACTTAACTTAGTTTAGCCATGGAGGTAGAGGGAGGTTTAGCCAAGAGGATTTTTTTTTATATATAACAAGTTAAGCCGAAGTTAGGCTAGTTTTCTTCTTTCCATGTTTAGGTTTAACCCAAGTTAGCCAGCCATTTTTTCCCTCTTTAGGCCCCCTATTTAGTTTTGCCTGTTTATCCTTAAAAAAAAGGGGCAACAGTCAACTTTTTCTTTTTAAGGAGTGTCCCCCCCCCCTGTCTGTTGAGGGTGTCCTGACTTATCCAACCTACATGTAGCCCTCTCCTTATGGTATGTACATGTATAAGAACCCAACTAATTGTAAAGTCCATGAGCTGGCCATGTGCTTTGGGCCAGGCAGCAGAAGCTGAACATCCTAAACCTTTGGACACGGAATGCCTCAACTTCTGATCTGCTCATAAATACTTCGTGAGTCTACTTTTGAGATTTCAGCACTTGTAACTTTTGGAGGGTTCCTTGTGAACTTTGTTTGAGAAGGCTGGGTCTGACCTAAGATCATTTTGGGGGAAATATCAGTCTTTTCTATGATAGCCCTGTATTGTGAATCACAGTTAAATCATTCTGCCAAGTTAAATGATCTGCCAGTAATAATTAGTCTTGCCATTATTTTTGTGACTGACTAATGGTTCAAGGAAACAGTTGTACATGAGAGAAGGATGGGTTTTATTTAACCTCTAGAGTTCCCAGTTTTGGGGTCACTGTTTTCCTCCATTTTTTTTGCTTAAAGAAAATACTCATTGGCAGTCTTACTATAGACAATGAACCTATCATGCAGATACAGCAGCTGTATTTTGTTTTGGCCGTGAAGGGTATTTTTAAAAATTGTTTTACTACTAATATCCTTATCCCTAGATTACTTTCACTAACATTTAGTTCTGCAGGTTTTTGTTTTATAAGTATATCGATCTTGGGATAACCCAGTCTAGACATACCAGGGTGTAGGTTGCTCCACTGTTAGGTGAAGGGGCTAGCATTACGTAATGGGGCCTGTAGGACTGTGTAATTTCTTTAGGAGTCTACACAGCTGGTTATTCTCTTTAAGCAGATGGATAGTTGCTATAGCTGCTATTTATAGTCTATGGGAGTATCCTTTACTCTGTTGTTTTTGTGTGTGTCTTGTTTTTTTCTTTTTCCCCTTTTTTTAACCGTAGACAGAAGAACACTGTCAAGGTTTTACATGGTCCTATAAGTTTGTCTATTTGTTGCTTAATCTTGTATATCTTTCCTGCGTTCCCCAGAGCCATATTGGATATACCGTCTGATTGTGCTTGAGAGTAATCCTCTATTTGTGCTGTGTTGTTGTTGTTGGGTTTTTTTTTACATAGTTTTCTTTAAAAAAAACCTGTTGTCTTCCCCCCCCCCCCGATCCAAAGGTTCTGATCGAAACCCATTTAGGCATAGCGTTTTTATAGTAGTTCTCCAGATTAACAGTGTTTGTATTTTGTTCCCTTGTTGAAGGTTCCAACTCATCCATTTGTTATATGTTTTGATCATATTTTTGTAGTTAATTAAAGGAAGAAAGGAAACACAAATTTGTTTTCTTGTTTGGACTTATTGATCTCTCTTCCCTGTCCCAAACTCTGTTGAGTATTTTGCGACCTATCAATTTGAACCAGGAGCCTTTCTTTTTTGTTTAGTGTTCAGCTTATCCGCGTTACACAGGCAGTTATCATGGATATACCAGCAGCCCACAATGACCTTCTTCTGAATCTGAACAAGGAGATTGGCTCCGAGGCGTTCCATGACATTAAGTTTGTGGTAAAGGGAGCTGAGTTCGGCAACCTCAGGGCGGGTGAGCTGGAGAAGATCACCAGCTTTGGACAGCTCTGGAACAAGCTGGAGCACAAGCAGGTGATCAGGGTGGGTGACTACAAAAAGCTCCGTGTCATCCTGCAGAAGAGTGGCATTAGCAGCGCTGTCAAGCTCATTGAGAAAGCTGAACACCAGCTGAGTCAGCAGGGTGAGTCTTTGAGGGGCCTCTAACTTGTATTATTTCTGTAGCGGATTAAACTTTCAAGACTCTGCCAGTAAAAGGAACAACTATATTACTAAGAAGCATAAGAACAGAATAATTCAAACAGATTGGATATGAAATAACCGGTTCAAAAACATGAATTTATCTTTCAAGTGAAGAGGCTTTCTTGTCACCCCAAAACAAGAAGGTTGAATGAAGACTGGCTAAGGAAACATAATCAAGACTCTCCTAATTAATCTCCTACAAAGCTATGGCAGAATTATACCAAGACAATCCATCCGCAGCTATAGGTCAAGACTGCCACAGTTTAACAAGAGGCCCAGTTATTTTATATCCCCCTCCCCCCTGAAAGAACAAAACAAGTCTCAGCCCAATGAAATAATTTAGCAGACATGTAAATCCCATGGCCACAGGTCTGGAGGGCCAAGAAATGTAAAACAATAACACGCATTTCCTTTGTGAATGCCAAATGCTAGGAACATAAAAACTAGAATGTCAAGTGTCTCATGTACTCATCTTCCTGGCTAAGTTCGTGTTCAACGGCCAAGTGCACATACTATTCGTTGCTAAGTATAATGTACATGTACATGTACAGTACTCGTGCACATGGTCAAGCACACATACTCTTCGTGGCTAAGCACATGTACATGTACCTCGTGTTCATGGCCAAGTGCACATACTATTCGTGGCTAAGTATAATGTACAGTACTCATGCTCAAGCCCTTATACTAGTTATACAGTACTCATTGCTCATGGACAATACTTCATTGTATCTCTGCTTTACAGGGCAACCATCTGCTGACCTTGGTGCAGCCTCTTCTGATTATTCTGATTTCCAGTCGCCAATGGAGATTGGAGTGCCAAGGTCACTCAACACTAACAACTCCAGGAAGCTGAAACAAAAACTGAGTTTTGGTGAGTGCAGTCCCAATAATCACTGTGTTCTTTGAGTTCCACAAGCTGATGCATCTTACATCAGATCATTAAATCTCATAATTATGAGCTCTACTATATCCAGTGTGAATAAAATGCAGAATCAGAAAAATATTAAGCAGGAGTGATCCTGGAACATATTAGAGGCCAGATTTATCCTGTTACACATTGGAATTCAAACAAGGAAAAAGGAAAAATGACAACATTCCCCAAACGACTTTTAGGAAAAAAGTGCTTTTAGGAAGCCTCCATCTACATGTAAGGACTGGATAGCTCAGGTGGTAAGAGCCCTACTGCACCAGCATGTTTTTTAACCAATTTTCCAGTCAGTTTTCCTGAAAAGTAACAGCTCTTGAATTTGATGCAAGCAGAAAGTCAGACCAATACTAATAGTGTGTTGTTATCTTTCAGATGATGCTCTCCCACCAAGCAGCATTGATTGTCAGACAGCTGTCATAGAGAGTAGGCCTCGCTATGAGCAAGGCCGCGGCTATGCACTCTTCATCAATAACTTTGTGGAGGAAGCTCATGATAAGCGATACATCCGTAAACGTAAATACTAAAGGCATTGTAGCAATGTGGATAGAACTCAAGAATATCACAAGATTAGTGTACAGAAATTATGTAAACTTCTTACTGTCCAGAACAACCAAAATGCTGATCTCAGCAGGACCTTTCTGAAAGGCATCCTATTTACAAGGCCCTGCAAGAATGGAAACTTCAAAGCCCTTTAAATATCTGATTTGATAAATAAAAGTAAGACAAAACTTAGGTAAATTGCTCACCCACTTAAGCCATGTTCCCATTGTTCCTGGTGTTTTTGATCCTAGCAGGACCTTTCTCAAGGGCAGAATAATGTTTGGATCCTAGCAGGACCTTTCTCAAGGGTAGAATAATGATTTGATCGTAACAGGGTCTTTCTAAAAAGAAAAACTTTCTGCCTTTCTGTCACAAGTCACTCAAGTGCATAGGTCCATTTCAAAGTCATTTGTTATTGAGCCTTGAGTCCAAGTCACCCATCATAGAGTTGTGGTATGACCGATAGTGCACTATCATGTCTTACCATTTGCAGACAGCAGAGTTGATGAGACCAACCTGGAAAACTTGTTTGACGAGTGCCTGCCCAACTGTAAGTTTGTGGTCAAAGAGGACCTGACCAGACGTAAGCTGATGACGATACTGAAAGACACACAGAAGAAGCTGAGGGAGGGCAACTTCAGTCACTTCCTCCTCATCGTGTGTAGTCACGGCATGCAGAATGTCTCCAAAGAAAACAGCAACATGACAGAAGTGAGCCAACACAGAAATGAGAGCAAAAACCTCTCCCAAATGTAATTTGAAGAGGCCCCACTCAGTGTATAAATAGAAATGTTTACTCGGTGCTTTTCCCAATTGCCTGCAAAACATCCAGGCAACTAATAATAATCATATCTAATTTGGAAAGCGGTACCCACCCTATTACTGACCATGACCAGCTTGGTAGTCAAGTGGTTTAAAAGATGTTTACACTTGACAGAAGGACTAGCAAGTAGGATTCTAATTTGAGCTGCCTGTACTTTTGCATCAGAATGGCAAATGCTCATTGAATTACAATATTCTCCATGCCAAATCATTGCTGTCATATTTTCCCCAAAAAAGGACAAAGAAACTGACATGCATGACTGTCAGGACTTAGGTGTCTTGCTGAAATGGATCTTGGTAATCTGTATGAGATTATGTACACTCAACCTCAGTTTGAATCATCTATCCAGGAGTGTATTCTCATGGTGGATGGAGAGACAATATCTGAGGAAGAATTGACGGCCCCATTTTTGGGAGAAGAGCTGGAAGAGTTCAGTGGTAAGTCCCAGGTGCATATATACTCAACATTCACGTATGACATTTTGTTTTTGTGATGCATATTGAGATCATAATGCAAACCGAGTCATAATGCAGTTATGCAGACTAAATTGTAGGTCAAAACATGACAGTCGCTGTGAAAAATCAAATGTTTTCTGACATTTTGTCATTGTTGTTGATATTGTCAGGGTTGTTGTGGTTGTGGTTGTTGTAATCAATGTTGACGTTTGCAAATGAGAACAAATACTGTACTTTATCCCTTCTGTGTACCTTCATTTTTACCCATCTCATTATGGTTGTGTTAATTTTTATGTTTTATGTATTCAAACTTGTTATTTTTGGCCTGATGTACACATGAGTGGGGATGCATTACATTATACGTCAATATCACAGGTTACAGGTTTTGACTGAATGTCTGTCTTCTCATTGGACTTGGTATCTTTGCACAGAAAAGCCCAAGGTGTTCATGATCCAGGCTTGTCGCTCACCGAAGCCACGCAACATGCATGACGGTGTTGGGGACCAGGTTGGTCAGTCTGACACCATAGTCAGACCACCCTCCTTGTCCTGCCCTGTCAATGCCAATGTGCTCATCTCCTATGCCACATCTAAAGGTAAGGCACATACTGCCAGCCTGGCAGAGCATTCCTCTCTTGAAACCATGGCTTGGGTTTGAGGCACAGGGCTAAGTCTAAGGATCAGATTCCAGCACAGGCACAAACTGAGGCTTGGGCTTAGAATTCACATGACATGCATGTAGAACATGGTTAGAAGTGAGGTTTTAGGCTAGGGCCTTGGTTAGGGGTGGGTTTCAGGCTAGGGCCTTGGTTAGGGGTGGGGTTTCAGGCTAGGGCCTTGGTTAGGGGTGGGTTTTAGGCTAGGGCCTTGGTTAGGGGTGGGGTTTCAGGCTAGGGCCTTGGTTAGGGGTGGGGTTTTAGGCTAGGGCCTTGGTTAGGGGTGGGATTTTAGGCTAGGACCTTGGTTAGGGGTGGGGTTTTAGGCTAGGGCCTTGGTTGGGGTGGGTTTCAGGCTAGGGCCTTGGTTAGGGGTGGGGTTTCAGGCTAGGGCCTTGGTTAGGGGTGGGGTTTCAGGCTAGGGCCTTGGTTAGGGGTGGGTTTTAGGCTAGGGCCTTGGTTAGGGGTGGGTTTCAGGCTAGGGCCTTGGTTAGGGGTGGGGTTTCAGGCTAGGGCCTTGGTTAAGGGTGGGTTTTAGGCTAGGGCCTTGGTTAGGGGTGGGGTTTCAGGCTAGGGCCTTGGTTAGGGGTGGGGTTTTAGGCTAGGGCCTTGGTTAGGGGTGGGATTTTAGGCTAGGGCCTTGGTTAGGGGTGGGGTTTCAGGCTAGGGCCTTGGTTAGGGGTGGGGTTTTAGGCTAGGGCCTTGGTTAGGGGTGGGGTTTCAGGCTAGGGCCTTGGTTAGGGGTGGGGTTTTAGGCTAGGGCCTAGGTTAGGGATGGGTTTTAGGCTAGGGCCTTGGTTAGGGGTGGGGTTTCAGGCTAGGGCCTTGGTTAGGGGTGGGGCTTTAGGCTAGGGCCTAGGTTAGGGATGGGTTTTAGGCTAGGGCCTTGGTTAGGGGTGGGGTTTTAGGCTAGGGCCTTGGTTAGGGGTGGGGTTTTAAGCTAGGGCCTTGGTTAGGGGTGGGGTTTTAGGCTAGGGCCTTGGTTAGGGGTGGGGTTTTAGGCTAGGGCCTTGGCTAGGGGGTGGGGTTTTAGGCTAGGGCCTTGGTTAGGGGTGGGGTTTTAGGCTAGGGCCTTGGTTAGGGGTGGGGTTTTAGGCTAGGGCCTTGGTTGGGGTGGGTTTTCAGGCTAGGGCCTTGGTTAGGGGTGGGGTTTTAGGCTAGGGCCTTGGTTAGGGTTGGGATTTTAGGCTAGGGCCTTGGTTAGGGGTGGGTTTCAGGCTAGGGCCTTGGTTAGAGGTCGGGTTTTAAGCTAGGGCCTTGGTTAGGGGTGGGGTTTTAGGCTAGGGCCTTGGTTAGAGGTGGGATTTTAGGCTAGGGCCTTGGTTAGGGGTGGGTTTCAGGCTAGGGCCTTGGTTAGGGGTGGGTTTCAGGCTAGGGCCTTGGTTAGGGGTGGGGTTTCAGGCTAGGGCCTTGGTTAGGGGTGGGGTTTCAGGCTAGGGCCTTGGTTAGGGGTGGGGTTTTAGGCTAGGGCCTTGGTTAGGGGTGGGTTTTAGGCTAGGGCCTTGGTTAGGGGTGGGGTTTCAGGCTAGGGCCTTGGTTAGGGGTGGGGTTTTAGGCTAGGGCCTTGTTTAGGGGTGGGTTTTAGGCTAGGGTCTTGGTTAGAGGTCGGGTTTTAAGCTAGGGCCTTGGTTGTCAAGCCAGTCTTAGCATGAAGTCCCAGACTCCTTGATTTGCCAATTTTTAATTTTTTATATTTTAAGGCAACAAAGCATGGCGGAATGAGACGGATGGTTCCTGGTTTATCAAACACTTTTGTGTGGTAGCCAGAGCATGGTACAAGAAGGAACATCTGATGGACATGCTGGTCAGAGTGAACATGGAGGTGGCCAAGATGGAGAGTGACAACGATGGATCCAAGCAGATGCCCTGTCAGGTCTCAACAATGACCAAAGACATGTGGCTGTGAGAACCTGGAACCACTCTCTCTCTCTCCATCGGTCTCTCTCTCTCTCTCTCTCTCTCTCTCTCTCTCTCTCTCTCTCTCTCTCTCTCTCTCTCTCTCTCTCTCTCTCTCTCTCTCTCTCTCTCTCTCTCTCTCTCTCTCTCTCTCTAACTCTCTCTCTCTCTCTCTCTCTCCCTCTCTCTCTCTCTCTCTCTCTCTAACTCTCTCTCTCTCTCTCTCTCTAACTCTCTCTCTCTCTCTCTCTCTCCATCTGTCTCTCTCTGTCTCTCTCTCTCTCTCTGTCTCCCTTGGTCTCTCTCTGTCTCTCTCTGTCTCCATCTGTCTCCATCTGTCTCTCTCGGTCTCTCTCGGTCTCTCTCAGTCTCTCTCAGTCTCTCTCGGTCTCTCAGTCTGTCTTTCTCTTGATCTTGGTCCCTCTATCACTTTTATTTCTGTCTCTCTCACCTTCTCCCTCACCTCTCTAGCCCTCACACTTAGTCTGTCCTTTCACCCTCTCTCCTCTCTTTCTTTGTCTGTCTCTCTGGCTCCATCTCTGCATTTGATTCTTTGTTTCTCTGTATCTGTCCCTCTTTCAGTCTGTTTCTTTCTTTCTCTGTATCTGTCCCTCTTTCAGTTTGTTTCTTTCTTTCTCTGTATCTGTCCCTCTTTCAGTCTGTTTCTTTGTTTTTCTGTACCTGTCTGTTTGTTTATCCTCCTACACACTCAATGTCTCTATACTTGTGCATAAGAAGCCCTCCCAACGGTTCTATTGACAGACATTGCCAACCACTTGTGTGTTTACAGGCTTATGTATAGACATCACTATGCCATCCGTTTGCAATACACCGATCCAGTAGGCCACGCCCCTTGACAAATTGACAATGCGCGATTTAAGGTCTGACAAAGTGGGCGTGGTCTACTGGCCTGGATCGGTGTATTGAAGCCAATGATGCAAGAGTGAACAAAGGTGCTCAAGATGGACCAATGAGCTACCTTTTGTGGAGTTCTGGTTGAGGGTGCCCGTACAAATGGTGACATGGAATGGTGTTAAATAAAGTTTGCAACACAAGTGGAGTTAATGTGTTAACAAGCATGCATAGGACTACAAGGGACAATTCCTAAAGGAGGGAAGAGTCCAGTTAAAGGAATGGATTAGCCCCTTCACTTTGGGGAGTTACAGGAACTCAGAAATGTTCCTGTAGTCTGGTATGCTCCTGAAGTACCTTGGGCAATGTGACCTGTATAATTATGCACACTATGTATTGGAACTGAGGTTCTTACCTTTTCTCGACTTCATTTTGATGAAATCATGGTGTCTGGAAGGCAGAATTGCTAGATTTTGTGTGTAGAGAGTTCCAAAAGAAAAGAAAGGAAAATCAATGATGTGTATGTATATAATGTATAATAATAATAGGATTGACAACCTGGGGTTGGATCGTAGCAAGACCTTTCTCAAAGGCAGATCCTAGCTGGACCTTTCTCAAATGCAGATCCTAGCAGGACCTTTCTCAAAGGCAGATCCTAGCAGGACCTTTCTCAAAGGCAGATCCTAGCAGGACCTTTCTCAAAGGCAGATCCTAGCAGGACCTTTCTCAAAGGCAGATCCTAGCAAGACCTTTCTCAAATGCAGATCCTAGCAGGACCTTTCTCAAAGGCAGATCCTAGCAGGACCTTTCTCAAAGGCAGATCCTAGCAGGACCTTTCTTTAAGGCAGATCCTAGCAGGACCTTTCTCAAAGGCAGATCATAGCTGGACCTTTCTCAAAGGCAGATCCTAGCAAGACCTTTCTCAAATGCAGATCCTAGCAGGACCTTTCTCAAAGGCAGATCCTAGCAAGACCTTTCTCAAAGGCAGATCCTAGCAGGACCTTTCTCAAAGGCAGATCCTAGCAGGACCTTTCTCAAAGGCAGATCCTAGCAAGACCTTTCTCAAAGGCAGATCCTAGCAGGACCTTTCTCAAAGGCAGATCCTAGCAGGACCCTTCTTTAAGGCAGATCCTAGCAGGACCTTTCTCAAAGGCAGAACCTAGCAGGACCTTTCTCAAAGGCAGATCCTAGCAGGACCTTTCTCAAAGGCAGATCCTAGCAGGACCTTTCTCAAAGGTAGATCCTAGCAGGACCTTTCTCAAAGGTAGATCCTAGCAGGACCTTTCTCAAAGGGCAGAGGCACCTTAAGGAGAAAGGCCCTTGCAACTCCTATTGAAATGTCAGGCCTTTTAATATAACATTTATTTTGATTGAAGATTGAGATAAACCTGTGAATGGGAAGGAAAGCCATTTTGTTTAAGAAAAGCCATCATTTGCCAATTTCTTTCAATAAAAAATGACATTCTTCTAAGAAACCTAATCACAAATATGCGATCATGATGTGTATATATTTTTACAAAAGTGGAAACTTGAAAAAATTAAATAATAAAGTGGAAAACACGTTCTTTTAGTAAATAACCTTTAATTTGACAGTACTTAGAGAATATAAATAATGTTTATCTAACTGAGACGATAGTGAAACTGAATTTTATTAATGAAAAATAATGTATTTCATTAATTAAAAAAAAATACTATTAGAGCTATACTTGTTTAAATTTGTAAGGTAAAATTTTGATATGATGAAGGTTTGCGTAGTGGAAGCACAAATGTGGATGTTTGTGGTGACACCATGTACATTAAATGTACATGGTGTCACCACAAACATCCACATTTTAAATTTTAAGTCATGTATTTGGGCATGGAGGCTGTGAAAAGAGTCAGTAATTAAACATTGGCACTTTTCAAACCAATGCTCCATCTTGAAATGCGAAATTTGTTAAATGTAATGTATACATGTTACATGTACCTTTACAAGACCTTTGATGATTTCATTTGGTGAAGTGTAGTCCTGTTTTTGTATCCTTGTCATTTTATTATATTGTAGTCAGATGATTTTGTAGTCAGATGGTTTTAAGTATATATACCCGGAGAATTATAGTTTTATGTTCTCTCTAAAATTTGAATAAATTGATACTGTAAAAATCTATTGTATGAATCTTTGGATGGTATAATGTTGAGCTTTCAAGTCAAACTTGAAATCAATTTCTAGGGACTAAGTCTTGTCTGACCAACTGTAAACTGAGATAAGATTTGGAAGGTTTGCTGGAATCACAATGTGGACATTTGCAGGGATTTATCTCTTTTGGGAAGAAGTGAGTAGAGCAAGTAACTGAGCGTTTGGGACAGTGTGTGTTCTGACCTTTGTCAGGAGACTGCTGGATTGCATTTGGATTATGGTGCTTGTGTGTGCTCTGCAAAACACATTATTGGCTCCTATCAGAGTTACTGGCTATCAGCACCATACTCAATCTCCATAAAGTTGACTGACACTGTCTCTGCAAATTCCACATCAGGACTTGTGTGTCTGAAGAAAAGTTTCAGGGGCAAAACAACTGTGCTGGCCATTCACATGGGGCTATGCCCAGTACCACTCATGTAACCATGTTTACTTTTTTCAGCAGGCATTGAGGCAAAGCACTGAACATGTACAGTTGGAAACCATTCAGTGAGAGGAGCAAGTGAATAAGTAATTAATCAAGTCAAACAAATCAAAGAATAACTGACTTGGAACTTTTGAACATGGAACAAAATTGAAAAAATGGCCAAGAAACTTTGACTGGACTGTGACTTGAACCCGAGACCTCTGGTTTTGCGTACCAGTGCTCTTCCCATCTGAGCTATCCAGCCCCCAGATAATCTCCCTTATAAGAAACCTTTCTGAAAATGTACGTAGTCTTTGCTGGGGTGGGGGCACAAGTCAGAAGTATTCAAAGTTTTCTTTGCTATTTTTTCAATTTTTTTTCACAAAACACAATGTATTTCCATGGCAACATTTGAACAGGTTCCATGAAAATAGTTTGGTATAGCGATCGTTCGTTATAGCAGTTGTAGCCACATATTGTGTACACAAAAATCGGGAGCAAAAGGGTGTGTTCGTTATAGCTGCATGTTCGGTATATCAGCGTTCGTTATAGCGACGTTCCACGGTATTCGAAACAATTTCTAAGAATAACAAATGGAATTTGAATAGGCAGGGGACTTTATACTTTAACTTACCAGTGCTCTTGTCCATGTGTTCCACCCTTGTCTGTCTCTCTCCTTCTCATAAGGCTGGGACATCCTCCCTCCACTGCTGTCTATTGTTTGCTGGCTGTCTTGCTCTTGTCCATGTGTTCCACCCTTGTCTGTCTCTCTCCTTCTCATAAGGCTGGGACATCCTCCCTCCACTGCTGTCTATTGTTTGCTGGCTGTCTTGCTCTTGTCCATGTGTTCCACCCTTGTCTGTCTCTCTCCTTCTCATAAGGCTGGGACATCCTCCCTCCACTGCTGTCTATTGTTTGCTGGCTGTCTTGCTCTTGTCCATGTGTTCCACCCTTGTCTGTCTCTCTCCTTCTCATAAGGCTGGGACATCCTCCCTCCACTGCTGTCTATTGTTTGCTGGCTGTCTTGCTCTTGTCCATGTGTTCCACCCTTGTCTGTCTCTCTCCTTCTCATAAGGCTGGTGGCTGGGACATCCTCCCTCCACTGCTGTCTATTGTTTGCTGGCTGTCTTGCTCTTGTCCATGTGTTCCACCCTTGTCTATCTTTCTCCTTCTCATAGGGCTGGGACATCCTCCCTCCACTGCTGTCTATTGTTTGCTGGCTGTCTTGCTCTTGTCCATGTGTTCCACCCTTGTCTGTCTCTCTCCTTCTCATAAGGCTGGGACATCCTCCCTCCACTGCTGTTTATTGTTTGCTGACTGTCTTGCTCTTGTCCATGTGTTCCACCCTTGTCTGTCTCTCTCCTTCTCATAAGGCTGGGACATCCTCCCTCCACTGCTGTCTATTGTTTGCTGACTGTCTTGCTCTTGTCCATGTGTTCCACCCTTGTCTGTCTCTCTCCTTCTCAAAAGGCTGGGACATCCTCCCTCCACTGCTGTCTATTGTTTGCTGAATGTCTTGCTCCTGTTCTTGTGTTCCACCTTTTTCCGGCTCAATTATTGGGTCCATTCATGCCTTTGCCACAGTGTCTTTTTTGGTGACATTTTGTTGTCATATAATGTGAAAGATTCTTTTGAGGCACTCAGTCAATGTTTTCCAGACCAAGAACCAGTTCCAGCTGTATAAAACATTCCCATAACTGTTATAACTATCATCTGTTAGACTAGCATTGCCTTACTAACTTACTCACTGTCTACTTGGAACTTTCCACTCCTGTCAAGGCAATATTTTGTAATCAATTTTGGTTTGAGCTATGACAATGGTATGTAATACAGCTGTGGTGAAATAGGAGGAAGGTTTGCATGGTGGAAATAAGAGATGTACATGGTGTCACAGTAAACCTCCTGCATAGTCATGATGGTGGAAATGCTAAGTGGAAGGTTTGCAGTGACACCATGTAACATCTCTTTTGAGAAGTTAAGCTCCGAAAAGAGCCGGTTACTCAAAGTTCCAGGTAGTATGTACTCTGCCCAGTTTTCAGTTTATATATTTTGGAGGCATATTTGTGCATAGATATTTTAAATGAGTTGTACAAAATTGCTATGCTGAAACTTTTAGAAGGGTGTGATGTTTAGATCCTAGCAGGAACTTTCCTAAAGGAAGAATGATACTTCAAATGACAGAAAAGACAAAGAGGACAACTTATAGAAAAAGCTTCAAGGTTCCAAGTTCCAAGGATGATCTGCTTTTAAGAAAGATTCCGCTAGGATCAAAACTCTAGGCTCCCTTGTTGAGATGACTGTTTCTTGTGTAACAAGCTCATGATTAGAAAAGTGATTGTATTAGTACTTAGTGCAGTACTCAGATGTAAAGAGAAGTGGCCTTATTAGCTTGTCTTAAGTATATCTAATGTTAAACACAATTTATATCTAATGGTGTAAGTCATGCATATTAGTTTTGTTTTAGTGAAGTGAATGCAGCTGTGCTCAAAAGCTAATAAACCCTCAGCGTAAGAACCAACGTGCACATTCCTATGTGACTTCATCCCTTTGACAGTTAGACTTGCTGAACAGTCTGTTAGATATTAGTTCACCGATGATGCACACTGTACAGAGCAATGGGTTAATAGGAAAGTCCAATGGACAATGCATTGGAATGAACATTTCTAAGAATCAGTGTGACACCATGTAAGTCATCTCTCTTTCATGGAGTGTGGCTCTGAGGAGAGCTGGTATCGTTATGGGGACTGGGTGCTCTTCCCATGGTCAGAATATTCATTATCAAGTGCACACTGGTTGTGCTGGTGCATTTGTGTGTAATCAAGTACACCCAGATCTGACAGGGGCCAAATTCATGGAGATGCTTAAGCGTAGATTTCTGTTCAGTATGAAAAGTCTTCCTTGTGTAAGCAGGATTACAAGCCACATTGTGGAGTGAAGTTAGTTACTTTGGACTTGTATTCCACCCTCCTTTTTTTGTATGAAACCAAAGTGAAATTTGGGTCGGCAAGCTGATCTTATGAGTGGTGACATTTTGAGAGGTAGAGTAGTACACTATACAAATATAGATCCAAGATACAACTCTATCGGTTTGTCATGGCTGACTGACCCAGCTCAAGAAACGATACCAGATCTAAATCACATAAGTGTACAACAATGGCATAGATGCATAGAGTCTATATTCAGCTCGGATATGAAACAAAAATCAAAGTGAAAGTGAAGTGTTGGGTGCAATGCTAAGCAACAGTGTGCAGGTTATTCAACCAATCCTGATTTTTATTCAACACTAAGCAGGCAGCAATAACAACGTAACCAACAATTACTTGTATTCAAATGAATACAAAACATAATTAAAACGTAAACAAAAATAACTTGTCAAACAAACAAAGGAAAAACTGACTGGGAACCTTTGAACAAATTGAAAAATGTACAAAGAAAACTTTGACTGGACCAGGACTTGAACCCGAGACCTCTGAATTAACGTACCAGTGCTCTTCCATCTGAGCTATCCAGCCCTTAGATGGTGGCCTTCCCTAATAGTCAAGTAGTCTTTGCTGGAGTGGGGGCGCCAGTCAGAAGCAATTCAACCATTAACTGCTGTATATCTCCAGGGATCACACCCCCGCTTTCATTCAGATGCTAACGACTAATTGTTGTAAACCTGACTACAGCAGCCCGGGGATCACGGTCCAGTCAAAGTTTTCTTTTCAAAAATGACTTTTATTAAAACTAAGAAAAGGAAGGTAAACAGGAATTCTCTATAAAGCAACGGAAATCTGACTGGAGTCAGACTTGAGAGTGCGACTGACCATCTGAGCTATCCAGCTCTTAGATGGCGGCCTTCCCAAATAGTTCAACAATGCAATGTATCTCCAAGGATCACATCCCCATTTTCATTCAGATGCAAACAGCATTTATTTGTAGAATGAACTAATGCAGTGTGGGAGATGCATCAAATGGAGGCAGCATTTTTTGTTGATATGTAAAAAAACAATGCTTTGTATTCACTGGTAATAAGCCTCCTAAATATCTTTTCCCATGGAAATAAAACATGCCCACAAGCAAATCATCAAACCAAGTCCCAATTCATTGTATACTGTTGCTTTCATAGTTACTAGTAGGCTAATATAATTGCCAAAACAAGACAAATGTAATACAATGGCAATCTTTCAACATGTGACACTGAAATACATAAGTTATCATTACAGACAACTCATGTTCATTATGAAATAGATTTGAAGCTTGTTCAATACAAATGGTGTATATGTATCACACACAGAACCTTAAGTGCCATGGACATGATGGAAAATAGTGAACTAGGATACGGGCACTTTGGGATATGGGTACAATGCAATGTTGGCCAATGTGGGTTGGGGTACACTAGGATAGGGTAAACTGAAATTTGGGTACATTGGAATCTGGTACACAGGGAGAGGGTCATTGGGCTAAGGTTATACTGAGATAGGGGTACACTGGGATAGGGATATATTGTGATAGTGGCACACTATGGGTTGACTTTGATAGGAGTTCACTGGGATCGGGTGCACAGGGCATGGGTCCATGGAATATGGGTTCACTGTGATCAGATCCACTGGGATAGGGGTACATTTGGATAAGATTGCAAAGGGACAGACATGCTAAGGTATGGGTGCACTATGAAAGGGGTGATCCAGGATGGAGGTACATGTAGGCTTGCTCTGGGGTAAACTGTGACAGGGGAAGGTGCTAGCTGGGGTCTGGGTTAGCCAAGGCAGCGCATAAGGCATGGACCCAAGAAAGCAGTGGTTTAGGGCTGAGGTTACTTTGAGCTACAGGACAGGGACAGGGGTGGACTAGGAAGGAGGTAGATCCTCCACTCTGGTCACAAATTTGAAGTCCTCAGGGAAGAGTTGGATGGCTTTTGGATACATCAGACGGTAGGACTGCCGGATAGTGATCTCTGCCACACCAGCAATGTCTCCAATTTCTGTCAATCAAGCATATGCATGCATCAAGGTTTTCATTAGATACAGGCTACACGTGCTTTAAAGAAGATTTGTGTGCAGTTGCTTAACAGATGATTGGCACTGTTTACTCTGTGCTTCGCTATCCTGAGGAGTCACCTACAAAATGTAGTCACAAGTTTGATCTTTAAGACCTGTGACATTATAAGTATTTCCTTCATGTTTTGAATACAAAAGAATACTACAAACGAAGGGTGGCTATACCTTTCTGTGACCTCTTCTCTTTGGAGGCCTGAGAAGCCATGTAGATAGCTGCCGCTGCCACTGAGATTGGACTCCGCCTAAACAAGTCAATCAAAGCATTGATTCAGGAACATCAAACATTCACAATTTATACCACAATTCATCAAATGCTAACTCTAGAAACGCTTCAAACTCCAGGAAGCCAAGCCATGGGCCATTGCTACCTGGAAACTGGTATAAAACAAGACACTGTGTGAGACTTGGTATGATATTTGAGGTGATATAACTAACTCATCTCTTTTGAGGAGGACAGCTCTTAAATGATCCAGTAACTGCCTGCCGTCAAATGACTGATGATGGGAAAATATCACAGAGCTGAGGACAGAGTGTCTGAAACATTGAGTTACCACATTTGCCCTACTCTTCTGAAAAGAGATGACATACATGGTGTCACCTCAAACTGTACACATTCAATAGTCCATGTGCCCCATACTCTTCTGAAAAGAGATGACATACATGGTGTCACCTCAAACTGTGCACATTCAATAGTCCATGTGCCCCATACTCTTCTGAAAAGAGATGACATACATGGTGTCACCTCAAACTGTACACATTCAATAGTCCATGTGCCCCATACTCTTCTGAAAAGAGATGACATACATGGTGTCACCTCAAACTGTGCACATTCAATAGTCCATCTGCCCCATACTCTTCTGAAAAGAGATGACATACATGGTGTCACCTCAAACTGTGCACATTCAATAGTCCATGTGCCCCATACTCTTCTGAAAAGAGATGACATACATGGTGTCACCTCAAACTGTGCACATTCAATAGTCCATGTGCCCCATACTCTTCTGAAAAGAGATGACATACATGGTGTCACCTCAAACTGTGCACATTCAATAGTCCATGTGCCCCATACTCTTCTGAAAAGAGATGACATACATGGTGTCACCTCAAACTGTGCACATTCAATAGTCCATCTGCCCCATACTCTTCTGAAAAGAGATGACATACATGGTGTCACCTCAAACTGTGTACATTCAATAGTCCATCTGCCCCATACTCTTCTGAAAAGAGATGACATACATGGTGTCACCTCAAACTGTGCACATTCAATAGTCCATGTGCCCCATACTCTTCTGAAAAGAGATGACATACATGGTGTCACCTCAAACTGTGTACATTCAATAGTCCATGTGCCCCATACTCTTCTGAAAAGAGATGACATACATGGTGTCACCTCAAACTGTGTACATTCAATAGTCCATGTGCCCCATACTCTTCTGAAAAGAGATGACATACATGGTGTCACCTCAAACTGTGTACATTCAATAGTCCATGTGCCCCATACTCTTCTGAAAAGAGATGACATACATGGTGTCACCTCAAACTGTGCACATTCAATAGTCCATGTGCCCCATACTCTTCTGAAAAGAGATGACATACATGGTGTCACCTCAAACTGTGTACATTCAATAGTCCATGTGCCCCATACTCTTCTGAAAAGAGATGACATACATGGTGTCACCTCAAACTGTGCACATTCAATAGTCCATGTGCCCCATACTCTTCTGAAAAGAGATGACATACATGGTGTCACCTCAAACTGTGCACATTCAATAGTCCATGTGCCCCATACTCTTCTGAAAAGAGATGACATACATGGTGTCACCTCAAACTGTGTACATTCAATAGTCCATCTGCCATTATGGGGCACTCACCCAGGAACCAGATCCAGTTCCTCCGCCTTGTTGGCAACGTGAGTCGCTGCCTTCTGCACAGAGGTCGGCAGATTTAAATTGGAGCAGAAACGAGACTGGAACAAACAAAAGACACAAATGTGAACAAACACATCAACAAAAAGGAAGTGGTCACAAATTATGCTTTCAGCTTCTTTAAAATAAAAAAACTCTAAAAGGTTGAAAGGACCTTTGTTCTATTTCATAGAAGTTAGGAACATTACTATTTAGGAGTAAGGATGAGTAATCATCATGCAGTCTAGAAACATTCCTAACTGTAGGAATACAATTTACTTTCATAAAACGTATTTAGGAAGAATCTATTCATCTCTTTGGACTGAAAATCTTCCTACACCTATCACTGATTGGGCAACGTGAAGCTTAGACTCCATATAGCACTGCAAGGATGCAGAGGAGGGAGATGGTCTCACCATGAAGTCACCACTATTGATGAGGCTGACGTTGGTTTCTATTGCACGGATGATGAGTTTAAAGCATCGTCCTATCTCCTTCTTACTGACCCTGGATACTGCACAGATCTCTGTAAGGAAGCAGACAAAGATTGGCAAGAGATGAAGTCTCAAGACACTACAGCGCTGACTTCCTTCAGGCAGAACTGTAGGCACACACAGACAGACAGACAGACAGACTTACTTACACTCAGGCAAACAAACTTAATATTTACAGACAGACTGACAGACGGACTGACATATGGACCAACAAACATACAATGGACAGACAAACAGGCAGACACATCCAAATTAACTGTTTGCAGGGACATTATTTCAGTCATAATTTTCATTGGTCATCAATGTCTACATACTGCAGGGATCTTAGGAACAAATATGTCAGCATTTGCATCAGATGGAATCCAGCAGTCTCCTGACCACAGAGTGAGCACACACACACTGCAAACAATGTTGGAGATACTGGCTCCACTCACAGCCACATGTGAAAGAGATGACTAACATGGTGTCACCACAAACGTTCCAATTTGCAAATCTTCAAGTCACCTCAGATTTAAATGAGGTCAATACAATTTTTCACTATGTTTCTGCTTAAATTGATATATTTTGACAAAATGCTTGCAGCTTTCCCCTTTGATCTGTATGTGACCGGCTTCCTATGCTTTACCTTTGAATGTCCTAGGCACTCCTTCCTGTCTACAGGCAATGTATAGGCAAGCAGCAGCAATGGCATCATTACTACGACCTCTCAGTGATCGCTGTTCATGCACCTGCTTGAAGAGCCCATTGGTACGGTCCTGCAGAGATACAGGAATAGACAACAGGTTTCCAATACTGCTTATCTCTTACACAATACCTGTGGAATTCAATGAGGGTTTTGCCTTTTTCTATACACAATGTATGTGCTGTGCTTTGTCTGATAGTCGGACGGAAACCAAACACTGGCGGCTCGTGCAGGATTCAAACCTACAACTCCTGCTTTCTACATTTGTGGAACCAAATTCCACATGGACACATGGACAATAGTACACAGTCAGACAGTCCAGACTAGTGATATGAAGACACTCACGCTCTTCTAAGATTGAAGGGACTGTAGTGCAGACTTCTGAACCATTTGACCACCAAGCTTAGTTAACCTGAGCAAGTGGGGCTATGCTGATGTGGCCGATCCAACCTGTGAATACGGTGTTTCAGAGCAGACAATGCAACATCTACTGAGATGCCCCACTCCTGGAGGACGAGTGCTGCCTAGAAGATCTGGCAAGTGCGAATAGGAAGGCCCTCAGCTGCGCAAGAGCCTGGCCCAACATTTGAACAAAATCAGAGATGATGGACACGAAAAAAGAAGACCAAGCTTAGTTGACGAGGAACAGTTCACACTGTTCAAAACATTCAATGAAAACCTCCGGTTCTTCTCAGAGCCACACTCACTCACAAAAGAGCAACCCTGTACAGTGTCACCTCAAACCTCCTCATAATTAGAACTTCCACCATGCATAGCCTCAAGTCCTATTAGTTGGAGGACTTCACAGAGGTCATAGCAATGTTTGGATGAGGCTTACCACAATGGTTCTGGGGAGGTTGATGCGGTCAGACATGTGAGAGATCTCTCTGAAGGCACTGAGCAGAGCCCTGTCTGAGCTGCTGACCTGTAGACGGAGTTAGACACAATGGAGTAAGCATCACTGTCTATCCACACTGATCTAGGGCATATTGTAGTCAGTCATTAAGATGCACATACCGGTATACATGCATCACTGTCTATCCACACTGATCTAGGGCATATTGTAGTCAGTCATTAAGATGCACATACCAGTATACATGCATCACTGTCTATCCACACTGATCTAGGGTATATTGTAGTCAGTCATTAAGATGCACATACCAGTATACATGCATCACTGTCTATCCACACTGATCTAGGGCATATTGTAGTCAGTCATTAAGATGCACATACCGGTATACATGCATCACTGTCTATCCACACTGATCTAGGGCATATTGTAGTCAGTCATTAAGATGCACATACCAGTATACATGCATCACTGTCTATCCACACTGATCTAGGGTATATTGTAGTCAGTCATTAAGATGCACATACCAGTATACATGCATCACTGTCTATCCACACTGATCTAGGGTATATTGTAGTCAGTCATTAAGATGCACATACCGGTATACATGCATCACTGTCTATCCACACTGATCTAGGGTATATTGTAGTCAGTCATTAAGATGCACATACCGGTATACATGCATCACTGTCTATCCACACTGATCTAGGGTATATTGTAGTCAGTCATTAAGATGCACATACCAGTATACATGCATCACTGTCTATCCACACTGATCTAGGGCATATTGTAGTCAGTCATTAAGATGCACATACCGGTATACATGCATCACTGTCTATCCACACTGATCTAGGGCATATTGTAGTCAGTCATTAAAACGCACATACCGGTATACATGCATCACTGTCTATCCACACTGATCTAGGGTATATTGTAGTCAGTCATTAAGATGCACATACCGGTATACATGCATCACTGTCTATCCACACTGATCTAGGGCATATTGTAGTCAGTCATTAAGATGCACATACCAGTATACATGCATCACTGTCTATCCACACTGATCTAGGGCATATTGTAGTCAGTCATTAAGATGCACATACCGGTATACATGCATCACTGTCTATCCACACTGATCTAGGGTATATTGTAGTCAGTCATTAAGATGCACATACCAGTATACATGTATCACTGTCTATCCACACTGATCTAGGGCATATTGTAGTCAGTCATTAAGATGCACATACCGGTATACATGCATCACTGTCTATCCACACTGATCTAGGGCATATTGTAGTCAGTCATTAAGATGCACATACCGGTATACATGCATCACTGTCTATCCACACTGATCTAGGGTATATTGTAGTCAGTCATTAAGATGCACATACCAGTATACATGCATCACTGTCTATCCACACTGATCTAGGGTATATTGTAGTCAGTCATTAAAATGCACATACCGGTATACATGCATCACTGTCTATCCACACTGATCTAGGGTATATTGTAGTCAGTCATTAAGATGCACATACCGGTATACATGCATCACTGTCTATCCACACTGATCTAGGGTATATTGTAGTCAGTCATTAAGATGCACATACCGGTATACATGCATCACTGTCTATCCACACTGATCTAGGGTATATTGTAGTCAGTCATTAAGATGCACATACCAGTATACATGCATCACTGTCTATCCACACTGATCTAGGGTATATTGTAGTCAGTCATTAAGATGCACATACCGGTATACATGCATCACTGTCTATCCACACTGATCTAGGGCATATTGTAGTCAGTCATTAAGATGCACATACCGGTATACATGCATCACTGTCTATCCACACTGATCTAGGGTATATTGTAGTCAGTCATTAAGATGCACATACCGGTATACATGCATCACTGTCTATCCACACTGATCTAGGGTATATTGTAGTCAGTCATTAAGATGCACATACCAGTATACATGCATCACTGTCTATCCACACTGATCTAGGGCATATTGTAGTCAGTCATTAAGATGCACATACCAGTATACATGCATCACTGTCTATCCACACTGATCTAGGGTATATTGTAGTCAGTCATTAAGATGCACATACCAGTATACATGCATCACTGTCTATCCACACTGATCTAGGGTATATTGTAGTCAGTCATTAAGATGCACATACCAGTATACATGCATCACTGTCTATCCACACTGATCTAGGGTATATTGTAGTCAGTCATTAAGATGCACATACCGGTATACATGGAGCAGTCGTGAACTTGTCGTCCATCATGAAAGCCGATTACAGTCACTTACTTAAGTAGCAAGATTTATTTCAAACAGGGCTCTCTTTGCTTCATTTAATAAAAGGCTGGCACTTACAATGCAATCTGCATGCCTGCAATGTGCTCAGAAATACAGCGCCTAAGAAGATTTGTAGGGGATAGACTTCATACTATGTTCATGCACATGGAGGTGGGTTGGGATGGGATCATGAAGGCCAATGCAGTCATGGCAGTGAGAGAAAAGGGGTTTATAGAAAGCAATGTTCAATAACTCTTATGAAATCTTGAGTTACTTCTAGTGCTTCGGAATCTTTAACAGGAAACTAAGACTTGAGTATGATTCTGATTGAGGAGCCATAGAAGTCTGGTATGTCATGCATATAGAGATGTGTTGGGAGAAAGAGAGGAGTATGTATGTATGTACCTGTTTCCTATTCTGGTACTTGGCTACACCGTTGTCTCCAAAGGCCGAAGAGCCAGAGGGCTTGCTGATGAGCGTTGACAGGTCCCCACCACTCAGGAGTGTGTTCTCGGCTGCTCCCACACGGGACGGATCACTGGTTGCCTTGTCATTGCTAAAGGTACGCCACTCCGAGCCTACATCTATACACCTAGCACCAGAACATACACAAGGCTTTGTATCAGTGTGTTATAGCCAAACAAAAAAACAGTTTTTGGATCGCGATATAATTTGGGATTATTTGGACAGTGGAAACAGCCCTCATACTAAGACATAACATGATATTCGCGTTAAGGAGAATGTAATTCAATGAGGGTTTGCCCTGCTCGACGTAATAAGCACTGAATGCCCAGTGCTTTCCCCGATGCCCGGTCAGTCAAAGCACTGGCACTTAGTGCTTATAACGTCAAGCAGGACAAAGCCTAATTGAACTAATAGTAAGAGCTGCGTACCTATCTACAACCACCAGACCACACTGAGGGCATATCATGTCCCCTGCATGGTAGTCTTCTATCAGGTTGGCGTCTGGATGCTGGGGACAAGTCACTCGATTCATCCTCTCCACTGAAATAAAAGAAAATAACATTCATGAATCATGAGCAAGTTGTGCATCAATTTCAACTGAGAAGAATCAGGAAGGCAATATACATAAATAATGCCAAGTACTTACTGACCTCATTGACCTCAGTGACCTCAGTGACCTCAGTGACCTAAGTGACCTAAATGAACTCTCAAACAAGTAGAGGACTTGCATTCGATTTCACCAAACCCATCATAACTTACGATCAAACACAAGGCGATGATAGATGCACGGAAACCAAACGGTCTATCACAACTTGCGATGGGTTGTCCAACGTAAGTTGAGTTACGATGCATCGTAAGGCTTTGTCAAATCCAGCCCTGATGCATCCATTCTGGCAGGACCTTTCTAATTATTTATGGTAAAACTTCTGCCAGGCTTTAAATGATCAGTTTTCCTCCCTCTTATCCCCCTCGTTTCTGAGATACAGCCATACGAGATAAAAAAAATGTCCAGTGATTGAGTGATAGACAGAAAGTTATGTCAACATTTTACTTTTGTGATACTGATATGACAACATAAAAAAATATTCACAACAGCATAATTAAATCCCCAAGAAAAATACCACAAATACACATACACATGTCCACATGTACGGGCATGTATGTAGTATGTGCACACACACATGTATGATGTAGTGTAGTCCGAGTAACTTGGGGCCTTACAATCGCCCTTTTTTTTTTATTTGAGGGGTTGGGTGATAGTAGGGTCCAAGTTTTTCAGTAAGGAAACACGTGGGAACAACGATGTGTTCGACTCCATGACTACCCCCGACCGAAATCCCCAGAATTTACCCCCAAAACACCAGTAAAACCGTCCCACGCACCCATATTTGGATTAAGTGCGAATCACCGATTTCAATACTGGTCATTTGTTTTACTCATGTTTGGGGAAAAGGGAGAATTTTCCCCTCAGGTGATCGAAAAGATTCTCTCCCGTCCGACGAGCCAAAATGCGGCGGCCATCTTTGTTTTCAAATTGAAACGGTATACACGCAAATCGATGACGTTTTATGCGACCATAGGGGTCAACGCATGTGTGCGCGTGCGCAACAGGCTTGGTGCACACACTCACACAGACCCACTGCACACACGGACCTGTCAAAACGTCATCGATTTGTGTGTTGCGGTTTCTCCTTTTTCCCCAAACATGAGTAAAACAAATGACCAGTATTGAAATCGGTGATTCTCACTTAATCCAAAGATGGGTGCGTGGGACGGTTTCACGGGTGTTTTCGGGGTAAAATCTGGGGGTTTCGGTCGGGGTAGTCATGGAGTCAAACACATCGTTGTTCCCTCGTGTTTCCTTACTGAAACACTTGGACCCTACTATCGCCCGGCCCCCTCAAAAAATTTTAAAAGGGCGATTGTAAGGGTGACTTGTCTGGTCCAAGTTACTTGGACTAATGTAGACGCATTAGTCCGAGTAACTTGGACCAGACAAGTCACCCTTATTTTATTGAATTTTGAAATTTTGAGATTCGGGTCCCGAATCTCAAAATTTCAAAATCCGATAAAAAAGGGTGACTTGTCTGGTCCAAGTTAATCGGACTACGTCAACATCAGGACCTGATTTAAAAATATCACAGAAATGACTCAGTCAACCATGGAGTTATTCCTACATGGGCCAGCCATGTGCAAACCCTTCCTCCATCGCCCAAAACACTCATTTTCAGTTCGGCAATCTGTGTTCAATAAATTATATCACAACTGGTCAAGGCTATATTTGTGCTGGCCCTTTGTACTTTGTTTCCCTGATTATTTCATGCGCCAAAAGAAAAGAAAAATCATACACCTTAATACATTTTTATCTCTTCATGTAAACCATCAAATTATTCAACAAAATGTTCATAAATGTCCTCATAACGGACAAAAGAATTACCAATTGAAGTTCCGTCACAGAAACGAATCTTTCTCACCGGCTGTTCTCACGTTCAATGACGATCTCAACAATATGAAACGGGTACCAGTCTAGTGGCTATGAGTATGCAAAACAATATGGGATCGGCACCCAGACGTCAGAATGCTGGCCACTTGTCAACAAGAAATGACATACCGGCTACCGGCTAGTTTGATCAGAGACGCGTGTGGAACAAGGACTCCATAGTCGGTAACGATTTATTTTGTTCATATTTCCTGCAAATCCGATTTCCCTTAAGATGAATAACTGTTCAACCTGTTTTTGTCAATGATTTTGAAGATGGTGTGCACTGCTACTGCTAGGTTATAACATGGTTATAACTAAAGTTATAATAAATATATGCAAATGCAATGCTAGCTTGGCCTTCAAATCGACCATGGAGGTAGAGGAGGGAATCGACCGAATAAGGAAGTAGGAAATAACATAAATTATAAGGAAAAGAATTAGGCTTTATTTCACAATCTACATTGTTTAATTACACTTGAAATTTCCCCATTAAATAACCAGATTTAATCTAGTACAGTGTATGCACAATCTGCATTTCGCCTGGGGGGGGGGGGGGGGGGCAGCCGCATACCTTCTGAATTTTGAAGAATCTAGAACAGAGATCCATAAATGGGCAGCGCTTGCCATCCTGCACTATGTTAGTCCCACTTACTGGGCCGCTAGGAGTGGGAGCTCCTCTGAAACGATTTGTGTGTTGATCTGTCGTGCTAGTGCGACAGATCAACACCGACACAAATCGTTTCGGAGGAGCTCCTAGCGGCCCAGTAAGTGGGACTAGTACTAGTAGTAGTAGTAGTAGTGGTACTAGTAGTAGTCTGTACTGTAGACTGTAGTGTAGATATGTGCTTCCAAGTTGTCAGTCACTAAACTTAAAATCAATTGTCTAAACATACATCACATGTAGTACTACTACTAGTAGTACTAGTACTTGTAGTAGTAGTACGTCAGTAATTTTGGTATGAATTTTTACCAATTTGGTTTGTTTTCTTTTAATTAATTTTGAAATGTTTTGGTGTTGTCTGCAATGTGGATCCTTGGCTAGGTTTCTGGGTCTGCATTTGTATCAACAATACCTAGGCATATCCAGGCATGTGCATGTACATACCCATACATACCCCTCTACATACCCAGGCATGTCTTTCTGTATGACCTTCTTATACATGTATGTTGCCAGTTTTGTTGGAATCTAAATAAAATAATGTCTTTTTGAATTGAATAGAATTGAATTGAATTGAATTGATTTGAATGAAACTTGAATTGAATTGAAATTGATTTGAATTAAATTTGAATTGATTTGAATTTGTTTGAATTTATTTGAATTTATTTGAATTTATTTGAATTTATTTGAATTTATTTGAATTTATTTGAACTTATTTGAATTTATTTGAATTTATTTGAATTTATTTGAATTTATTTGAATTTATTTGAATTGAATCTGCAGAGGGACACAGATGACGCATCATGAACACATATCTAGTGATTGCCATTTGCATCATTGCCGTTGCCGTGGTAATGGCCGTACTACGATGGGTCATCCGTGAGCTCTACACCCCAGTGCCTTTAGCCATCAGTCAGAGATGGACCTTCCGTCTGGTCTTCATTCTCTTCAAGCTCAACCGATGCCTGGTGGGTGGAGTTTCATAATTCATAAGATTTGAACGATTGAACAGAGGAACCGCTTTAAGTTTGTGGGGACTCCATGTAAGTCATCTCTTTAGAGTGTGGCTCTGAGAAGAGCCAGTAACTCAGTTGGATAAGACTTGAAGGTTTGCATGGTGGAACCACAATGTGGAAAGTTTTTGGTGACTCCATGTAAGTCATCTCTTTAGAGTGTGGCTCTGAGAAGAGCCAGTAACTCAGTTAGATAAGACTTGAAGGTTTGCATGGTGGAACCACAATGTGGAAAGTTTTTGGTGACTCCATGTAAGTCATCTCTTTAGAGTGTGGCTCTGAGAAGAGCCAGTAACTCAGTTGGATAAGACTTGAAGGTTTGCCCGGTGGAACCACAATGTGGAAAGTTTTTGGTGACTCCATGTAAGTCATCTCTTTAGAGAGTGTGGCTCTGAGAAGTGGATAAGACTTGAAGGTTTGCATTGTGGAAAGTTTTTGGTGACACCGTGTAGGTCATCTCTTTTGAGAGAAAGGAAAAGAAAAAGGTTGATTGAACCTGAAACTACTGGCTTAACGTACCAGTACTCTTACTACCTGAGGTATCCAGCCCTTAGATGGCAGTCTTCCCAAATAATTGACTAGTCTTTGCTGGGGTGGGGGCACCAGATAGAATTAGCATTTAACCATTCACTGCCAGCATATCTCCAGGAATAACTAGTGGAATACAGCCATTGGCACCCAAGCCTCTATTACTGCTGAGCCATTGCTTAAATTCTCATCAGCTTTTTTGTATATATCTTGACAAGGCCTGGCTCCTGACCCTGTTCCGAGTCTTTGGCAAGACGCTGGAGGAGAACATTGCAGGTTTCACTGACTGGTGGCTGCCTGAGTGTGTTATGGACGATGAGCATGTCTCTACCACACTGCAAACCTTCACTGGGGTACCTGTCCGCATCCACTCTCCCAAGAAGCCATCTAAGGCCAGAGCCTTGCCTGCTGTTGTTTATTTCCACGGTGGAGGATTTGTCTATGGCAGCTCTGGTCAGTGGTTTGTATGAGAAGAGACAGACCTTTGTAGACATTGTAAATGAAGTAATGCAAAATGTAACAACTTATTAAGTGGAAAGGGTGATCAAAGTCACTTATTGTTTGCACAACTTATTGTTTGCATCTGAATGTGAACAGGGATGTGAATGGAGGAGATGTGTGGTTTTGAAGAGTGAACTCACTGGTTCTCTACTTCCTCCTGATCTATTATGCTCCTGGTTCTTCTCCTTATTACTTTCTTTTAGCCCTCACCTTGAGTGGCCTTTTGGGGCCATGTGTTGGGCGACATTCATATTTTTAAATTATTTTTTAAGAACCACACATACTCAGAGAGATATTCCCACATGGTGTCAAAGCAAGTCATCCTTGAAGTGCTGCCTTGTCCGTGACAAGCCTGAAATCTCAAGAAACTCCTTCGAGTAAACCAGGCTTGCCATCTCTTCTAGTCCCATTTGCACTGTGTACAGATCACCGTCTTGTATCAATGTTAAGGGGTGATTTCACTTCACACTTTGATTAAGCTATGGGTTTTCTTTAAACAGATATTCCAGATATCTATCAAATGATTTCTAATGTTGGTCCTTTTTCCTCTTTCCTGTTTCCATGGCAGCTTCTTTCCATCCCTTTACAAGACGTCTGTGTGAATTACTCCAATGCGTTGTCGTGTCCGTTGAGTAAGTCACCAGTCTACTCACAGGGAAAGTGCAGCAGGACCGCTTCAAAGACCGCTGAATATTGGAATAAAACAATACAACAAAATAATCTTCCTGATTCTGAATAGGGCACTATGCTATAGTAACTAATAATGCTAAATGTAACAGGCTATTTTTATGTAGTGTATGTCATTACCAATGGAAATGTTAATATGTTTTCCTCAATATTCAACATGATTATAAATTGAAAGGTTCTTTGCCAGCTCAACCAAAGCCAACTCTTTGCAGTCAAACATCATCACCAACTTTGCTGGTTTTTGGGGGAGCGTTTTTGGGGTGTGTTTTTTTTATATAAATGTAGAGGGTCAGACATTCAGATCCTAACAGGATCTTTCTCTACCTTTGATAAGGGTCCTGCTAGCATCCAAACATCAGGCATGTCAGGTCCGCTATATTGTTTTGAGATATTCATTGTTGTCATTTAAGGCAGTAAGCAGTTTGCCACATTTCTGTATATCTGTTTGTTTGTTTGTTTGTTTGTTTGTTTGTTTGTTTAGCTACAGGCTAGCCCCCGTCCATGTCTTCCCTGCAGCCTTGGAGGACTGCTTGACAGCCACAAAATGGCTGCTTAGCAACGCCGAGCAGATAAACGTGGACCCACTGCGTGTCTGTGTTGCTGGAGACAGTGCGGGAGGTCAGCTAGCTGCAGCAGTTGCCCAACAGATTCATACTGATCCCTTGCTGCCCAACCTCAAGCTGCAAGCCCTCTTCTACCCAGCTCTGCAGCTCATTAATCTCGGTAAGAACTAATATCACTCTGAAATATGAAGTTGCAAACTGCTCACAGACTAAGATGACCTGCAATACATCAATCTCAAAAGTTAGAGGGTCTGACGTTTCCATCCTAGCAGGACCTTTCTCAAGGTCCTGCTAGGATCGAAACGTCAGACCCTCTTACTTTAGAGACTTTGAAATATGGATACAATATGTAGACTTACCTCGATAAAGCAAGACAAAACTCAGAGCTCGGTGGTCAAGTGGATGAGACATCTGCAGAAGAAAGCAGAAGTTCAAGGTTTGAATCCTTCCCGGCAATGAAAACCAAAGCACCTTTCATCCTATTTAATATTTAGAGAAACAAATCAGTTGAGCAAAGCATTACACATGCAGTGTGGATTATTCATCCAGTCAAACATTGAATGAAATTCTCTTCATGCAAATCCAATGTCAGGGAATTGGCAAACCTAATTGGATTACATTCTCACCAAAGTAGAAATGATGGTATATCTATTGAATGTTGCCACTTTGTCTCAGATACTCCCTCCTACCAGCTGTACGACGCAGTATTCCAAACCCATGGTGGAATGCTGACCCGGTATGAGGCAGTTACCTACCTAGCCACCTACATCTACGGCCTAAGCCCAGACCGCCAAACATTCATCCAGTGGGTGTGTGCAGGGGCTACAGTCACCCAGGCCTATAGAGAGCAGGACCCACCCACCCTGCAGCATTGCCATGACGACGTCGTCCCAACAGAGCTACGTTTAAACGTGGAAATGAGGAGATTGAGAGCAAAGCCACGAGCAAAGGTTGCTGAGAATTTGGAGCTCTGGGCTAAGCATGGCCATGTGTTCCAGGATCCTCGCATCAGTCCTCTTATGGCTGACAGTGTGGCTGGCCTGCCAACCATCTACATTGCCACGGGAAACTATGACTGTTTCCGTGACGATGCCATCTTCTACTTACGGCGGCTGGAGAAAGCCGGGGTGTCCACCCACTGGGTCAATTACAAAGATGGCTTCCATGCCATGCTACCCATTGTCTTTGACTTCTTTGAGGTTAGCAGTAAGGTGGAGAAAGATTTTGTCCAGTTTGTCCGCGATTTCCTCTGAGCCTGGTAGTCAGAAGAAAATGTCAGTAACATTAATCCCTTGATTTCATTTGCACTGGGCATAATATACACCATGTACACAATAAATGGAGCACAGTAGAACCTTTCCCAATGGCAGAATATGTGATTCTGACTGAGGAGGTTTCTGCAAACATCCCATCATCAGGCCCTCTATAGTTGACCAAGAATTCCTTTTAAATCTCAGAAGTAAAACACTTTGGTACCAGCAGGACTCTTCTCAAACAACAAAGACAGAACCATTCTTGCTGAATTGGTTTTAGTTAATTTCATCAGGGTTTTTTTTTTTTTTTAATCATTATCAAGATTTTTGTTGTGTATGCAGACATTTACCAGTTTACATGCACGTTTTATCTTCGTGTCTATGATGTACAATATGATCTAGGTACCTAATGGCTATATTTTTCTGACAATGAATAATACTATTATAATCAGGTATGAATATATTGGTTTTACTGTGAAGTATTTTGGACGCAAATAGATTTCTTTCCACCTTTTAAATGAGATATTTTATGCCGTTTGTATTTTTGTATTTAAGAGATATTTTTCACGGCAAGAAGATTCTTCATAAATGAGTCAAATGGTTGTTGTTGATGCTTTTCCATGCCATGTAGGTATATGCCAAAGTGATTTATCAGGTAAATCCTTGTGCGATCTTTACCAAAGACAAGATCTGCTTTTTTGGACCAACCACATTCTTCAGTTAGAATTGAAGACAAAGCTAATAAAAAATTTAATGCATGCAAGTATTATGTGACAATATCATTTAAGAAATACTATACAAATACCTTTTACTGGTATATCATGTGAACTAATTTATATCATGTCCAACAAATTGTCTATTATAGATAAATAATTATTGTGAATAACCAGTGCTGTTTATTTATACAAGTATTAAATCATGATGCTCTATTGACGTTTGGTTAGTGAGGGGAGCAAAGGGAACTTTGACTGCATCAGGATTTGAACCTGACACCTCTTGTTTTGCATACCAGAGCTCTTACCATCTAAGCTATCCAACCCTTAGATGGCAGCCTTCCCAAATAGTCAACTACCGGTAGTCTTTGTTTGGGTGGGGGCACCAGTCCAAAGGATTCAAACATTAACTGCCATATACATGTATCTCCAAGTCTGTGCATAAACGATTGGACAAGTATAATAATGAGTATTGAATAGGCCTACATTTGACAAGTCTGTATGAATTTATACGATAATGATAGAACGTGAAATTTGCAAGACCAGAATGAAGAGCACAAAACCTGCTTGAATGAAAACTGAATGCATGTAGACAAACTTCCAATTCTAGTTTGCAACATTCCATAGCTATGTGCTCAAACACAGATCCAAATATATGCCTCACTGTAATGTGTGTTAAGGAGTGTATAATCGATATAGCATATACATGTACATACTGCAGTGGTTGAATCATAGCAGTGTTTCAACATCTTAATCCCTTTGCACTGGGAGAACGTTTTCATTCCTGTGATGTGACTGCCACACAGGCCTTTTGAAAAATGTGCCATCTTTAAAACTTGCCAAACAATTGGGAAAAACACTTAAAGTGATATACAAAAATGTTGCAAACTGCTTACCGACTAAAATTACCAAAATGCAAATCTCAAAATGTAGTTGGCTTGACATTTCCATCCTATCAGGACCTTTCTTAAAGTGAGATAGAATTGGGAACAATAAATCAATGAGTGCACTCTGTGTACAAGCGAGTCAAACCTGGCACAATCAGACATCTGTGAGACTTTTGTCATGCTACATATTGTTTTGAGGTGAGGCTGAAACGAGTCCTTGGTTAAAACTTGGACAAAGTCATGGTGGTGACTAGATTCTGAGGGCCCGGTGCATAGCACATTGATTATGCACATTGGAGTCATAGTGAGATCACATAGAGCCCTTACAAAGTCCATCATTGGCTAAGGCTAAGGCTCTGGCTTGGGCTGCATCTCAGACAGGCATTTTCAAGTCACAGTGCAACGGTACACAATGTTTCAATCAATGGGAAAGTGGGTATCAGTTTTCTGTGTGAGATGCGCGAGAATAAAATTGTGAAAATTACTTGAATTCAAAAACATTGACCTGTGCCGTGCTGTCATAATGAGTGTTGCTTTGTAGATGTTGATATCCGCATGAAATGTCCTGGACTGTTCACATCACTATGATACATATTACCGGATCATTGTACTTTTTATATTAATTGAGTGCACTCAAATGGCAAGACCATTCATTGCACAGCCCTTATGTGGGGGTCATCCAAAAGAGGCTGATATTTCTGTTTAAAAAAAACAAGGAAATAACAATGACAATAAATGAGTGATGAGCAAAGACAACTCATCTGGCCTAGGGTTTGAACCCAGACTTCTGGATTAATGTACAAATCACCCAATTAGGTGCATGGCTGACTTTCCAATTAGTCCTGTAGTCCTTGCCTGGAAGGAGGAACCAGTCAGAAGCATTCAACCATGTCCAGGGATCGCACCCTCACTTCTATTCAGATGCAAACATCCCCTCCTCATCACATTCAGAGAACAGTTTGTTCTAAAGCCAGTTAGAGCATTTCAGAGAACGCATGAACTTGGCACATCTGAGTAATCTTTGCGCCATCATTCATCTCATCAATAATGCGTATCGTGGCCATGGTAATGAAAGGATACCAGTTTCCCTGGTACCCAGGCATCCAAGCACAGCAGTTCAGGGACCTCACAAAACAGATCATGAAAGTCGATAAGCAACATGCAAGAAAGTTCACAAATAAAACAAAAGACTAAACAATCCAAGTCACTTCATTTCGTGCTCTAAGTGTTTTATTTCCAATAGTTCTGACAATGACATAAACACCATTCGCTACTTTGTTGTTGTTGTTGTTTTAAATTTTTATACAGCACTCTCACGATCGTCACCACAGTACACCGATTGTACTAACTACAAGCAGCAGCAACAATGAAACCAGGGCATTGGGTTCTTTTTGGTTGGTACTCGGTAGAAAATTTCCAAAATGGCGGTGAATGTTTTACGAGGCATATCAGCATGGACACCAGTGCTTTCATGGCTTTGGGGATGCTTCATCAATCAGTGACCAAACACTTGCTACAAATTATGAAAACAGGGGTTTTTTCCCCCTTTTTTTTACACATAGTCTTCACTTTGTGGATAGAGTTACTTCCAAATGTGATGTTGGAGATGTTGCATTTTTAGTGTTGTCCAAAGGAAATGTACCTTGTAGTGTTGGCTTCTTATACTGTGCTAAGAACTTCGCTACCCTGTCCATTCAATATAGGCATGCAACCACTGAGAGTCTGAGACCTAGTACATGATCATTTCTGAGGCAAACCTTTCACAAATGTATTTATGGATTGGATGAAACAACAGTATGTTCTTGAAGTCATCCTGCCTGAACCATGGATCAACGGTGACTTTTACATCAAACTCACTTCTTACTTTCTATGATTTAACACATTTTCATTGTTTAATTTTAAGTAGAAACAAAAATATAATCTGTATACTTCTTTCTGCACAAACCTCATGCTACTTATTTTACTTTAACTGAAACTCCCATAATTATGGAAAATGTGTTAGATCTGCTAGACTGGTGCCCTTAAGACCTCCCTCAGACCTTTGCACTGCAATACTATTTCCTTCTGTCATAAGATCACAGGCTACCAGATCAGACTAACACACATTGTTTTTAGCATTCCATCACAAAATGGCATGTCTTGTCTCAAAAGCTTTCATAAAAGTGAATGCTCATTTCAAAAACCAAACCAAAATATTCTTCAGACAAAAACCATTTCAACCACAAAAAAAATCCTGTAATATCGACAGCCATTTTGTGATGGATTCTCCTCAAAGATGTTGTGACTGAAACCATTAAACCTTGGAGTTAATTTTCAATGACCATTGGAAGAATTTTACTGAATCATTGAACAAATCAACAAATACAGATCAAAGGTTGTTATGGCTTTAGCTTCAAATGTAAAGCTTCCACATTTCCATGGATTATTCAAGCATTTTAAACCCCTTTTTCCATTAGTTGTGAATAAATATAACTTAGTCTTCCACATGTTCTTACCTGTGGTGTTTCATCTAAATATTTACACTTCAAATTACACAGTGCTACTGTTTTCAACCCAGAGGCAATATGGCATCCAAATGAGATGCAGAAGTATGCAAATATGCAAATAACATGCAAAATTATGCACACTTTCTCCATTGCCTACGGGTCAAAAATTGATTTCTTTTTTTATATTTTTTGTTAAGACCACTGCATGACATAATCATACATTACACATCCATATATACACTAGCATCTATACACAATATATTCATTTACATATATATTTCCCTGTATCTGTTAATCGGTAGTAATTATTGTCTGTTTGTACATCTTTCATTTAGAAGTCCTGATTTGTCATTTTTGTCTTACAAAGTTTTGTTCTCCTCAGTAACGATCAATGCAATATTTACAAGGATGGTTACAAGGTCTTCTTTCTTATTACCTTGTTCAAAAACTGCAATAGAAGGAATTCTTTCCAATGGAATAATCTGGTGGAATGATAAGTTAGGAATAGATTTTAAAGAGAGAAAAAATAAAAACAAGAATTGCAATTTTAGGCAGAATGAGCAAAAAATTATAGTCCTATAAACACATCAACCCTGATGATTCAGATATCAAATATGGCCGTGGTGTTTTGGTTTCTCATGAAGAGGTAAGCCAAGAAACAAATCCACTTTTCTAAGTCAAGAAAAAAAAATCAATTTTTCTCCAGTCTCAGTGGATTTGATGTTCCCTTTTTTCACAATACAAAGATATCATACTTAATGTTTATGTAAATCTGCCCAAGGAAACCAAGGAAAAATGTCTCTGAAATTTGATTGGATTTGATATTAGTATTCCTCAAAACATCCAGTTTGGTGCTACTGAGAAACATCAACTGCTTACAAATGCAACTCAAAACAATGAAAGAAAAGTAAGACAAATATCAGGAATCATAAAATAAATTAGATTTGACACACATTATTAACACTAACATTGCACACGAGTGAAAAACCCGGCAAAACTCCACACTATACTGAACAAAAACAAAGGTTGAGGTCAAATAATGCGATTAGATGAAAATTAACGAGGCAGTGAGACAGGTGGGTGTCACATGACTTGACCTCAACCTTTCACTCCATCCATTCTAGCCCCAGATCAACTGACACTTCTTTTACCCAATGGGTTCTGGGGGCTTTCTCAGGGAGTAAGACTCCAATAATATGACAACTCAAAAAACAAAAACAAAAACAAAATACGGCAAAGAAAAAGAATGAATTTGTTTAAGTTAAGGCTAAAATGAAAAGGACAGAAAATTAAAGTGAACAGAGAGGTTAGAATGGTTAAAAAGGGAGATTATAAAACAAAACTTATGAAACTCAAAACCAAAGATATACACAAAGTATCTGAATAAGTAGTTGATACAGATATTATGTGTATGGAAAGAATAAGTCGCTAACAGGTATGAGAAATGGTTGCGAATATAAACAACTGGAGGCAAGACTAGCCATCACATGCAACATACAGTGTGGCTTAGTCTCCCCTCCAGCCTTCCTTGTTGGGCTTTCCACTGCAGGAATTCATGTGACAGATAGTGGTGTGTGTATATATACAGTATCATACACATATGTATATATACAACATCTGGGGAAACAAATGCTGCATGCATTGTGATGCTGGCCGGAATAAGATTTCAGTACCCAAGTACCTTGACCATAAATCAATATTTTTTAAATCAGTACTGATTTGAAATGACATTCAATACAATACACTAGGGTACATTATGTGGGTTTTTTACATGTTGTAAACCAATATCTCATCCCTGTTTCAAAAACATTCAATTTTCAATTCAGTTCATTCATGATGTTGGGAATGGTAGCCATATGCTGGCCAATTTTCAAAGTTAAGACAATATTTTTTTTCTTACTTTGGGGGGAAAATAGTTTAAAATTTGCCAATTAAAAATCACAATCAATAATCAAATTAAATACTCGTGCAGCATAACACCATGCACTCATTTTAAAAGTACAACTAATCTAATATAATCATTTTAATTCCTTTCTTTTTTTCAGTTTCAAATCTTAAGTTTTCACTGATACTATCCTCCATCAGACAAAAAGAAATGTTCTTCCGTTTCTAGATGTGATATTGTTACTCAAAATGTTTTAGAGAATATTTCATCTTGTGATGTTTGATAGTTCCAAATTGGCAAATTGCACAACAGGAATTAAGTACACGAAAATCGGTTGATAAAAACCATGGTAACCATGGTTACCAGACAACTGGGTCAAGTCTTGACCTTGAACTGATTCAACTTTGATAAGTTCTAAGAGATTAAGTCAGATTAAAACAAATCCCAAAATTATTTAAATCCTGAAATTTTGAATTATTCTTATTATTTGATGTTCCTAAAATCCTTCATGATATTTTTTATGGGAAAACTTTCTAAAATATTGAGGAAGTGTTGTAGTACCCTCCTCCTGAAAATAGACTGGTGCCTGTAATTCAATAACTGGCCCAAACCAAAGAGATCAGCTGTCATTGACATGCACCCGTGGTTACCAGACAAAGATGTCTGCAGCATGGAAATAGGAGTTAAGTTTGACAATGTCTTCCAACTCTGAAGACAAGGATGATTTGTTGACAATACTCAATGGCAGTGGAAATGTAGGACATAATTGCATATGCCTGTACACCATTTGCAACGACTTTCTGCTGGTCAATAGCAGTGTGCAATATCACCAGCTAAGGACCTCTTAAACCTACCAGAGGTGTGACTGACAACAGAGTACAGCCCAAGGCCCAGTTATGTTTACCCAGAGTTTTTTCTCTCTGGTGTTAATCGAGTGTGAGGTCTTAGGAACTAGATCGCTTCTCTAGAGTGGCATGTTCTTTCCTCAGGGGGTTGACAAAGAAAAGTATAAGGCCCATAGGCCAGGTTTGTATGAGGGTCCTATTGGTTTGTATGAGGGTCCTATTGGTTTGTATGAGGGTCATATTGGTTTGTAAAGGTGGTGAGAGCACAGAGTTCCTGGGCTGGATTCTTGTTTCTTCATGGCACATTTGGGAGTTGGTCTGCTCCTCATCTTTCAGACAACCCCCTGTGAATCACTAATCAGTCGTCAGGTGCTTAGAGTTGCCAACACAGGCTTCTGCTTTTCAATTGTTTTTTTGCAGGGAGGAGCTCCTTGTCCATTTTTAGGGAGGTTTATCAGATGAAGATACTTTCCGCAATCCATTACCATGGCAGCCTGGACAAGTTTCAAGAATGAATGGGGACGTGTCTTTCCAGGAAAGGCTCTACTTTTGAGGTGATTTTCATTTCTCTTTAAAAGATGAAGATGCTCCACAAGATGAGGATGAGTTACCATGGCAACCTGCATGAGTTCCAGGAGTGAATGAAGGGTGTATCTTGTGGGTGTTGTAAGGGAGTTATTGTTTCTCCTCCGTTGCTGGGGCCTCCTCTGCGTGTCTGTCCTCAGTGAAGAGAGGGTTCTTCACCTGCATCTCCCCAGTCTGCACGGACAAAGAGAAGACAAGATTGGGGTTTAACAAACAGGAGCTTAGATTCAAATCAAGTCCAGTCCAAGTTAATTTGTTTTCAAAAATTGTTTACAATTTCCAAGACTGTTTTCCTTTCCTTTTGTTTGTTTGAAGAAAAGTGTTTACACAACTGGGTGACTAGATTCCAATCCAGTCCAAGCCAATATCCTTGGTGTTTTAAAACAATTATTACAATATATAATGATAATATGCCTTGTTTTTCCTTTCTTGCAGCTGTACATTAAACTATTTACAGTGTAGTTAAGCTCTGTTTTAGAAGTAAGCATCACTCAACCATCCAAGACACTTTGACTTGTGTGACCTGCTTCATGCACTAAGCCATTCAATGCTCCTGATAGGAACCTCATTGAAGCCTGCAGTCTGAATTCTTCCCTGCAACTTGGGAGATTTGTTGCCCACCCATGGTAACCACCTAGCCAATCTATCTGACAGTTGGAAAGAGAGCTGAAGAGAATAAGCCTCCAGGCAAGCCCCAGGCCAGCATCAGCCAGAGCCAGGTGGAGATCCCTTGAATTGCCTCAAGTACCAGATGCTCAGAAGAAGGTTGAGGGAACCAACTCAGTAATCACATGGAAGCAGTCCATTCATTCTAGGACATTGGTATTGATGGCTTTTATCAGTGGGAGGCAACACACAATAATTACACCAACTATCCAGCCACAAGTCAGTGGCTACTGAGCATCCACACTTGGGAAATAAAAGAGGGATAGTTTCATCCATTGTTGTGTGATCTTTCAGTTTCTGTAGCCAGCCGGGTGTAAGACAAATTTTGATTTGCATTTGATGAGAAAGAGGGTCCTGAGATCTATACAACTGTTAATGCCTGCATCAAGGGTTGAGGGGATGTGCTGGGAGTGTAGGTACGGGTGCTGGGTGAAGGTATATGGGTGCTGGGGGTACGGTAGGTATATGGGTACTGGGTGTAGGTATGGGTGCTGGGTGTAGGTATATGGGTGCTGGGATGTAGGTATGGGTGCTGGGTGTAGGTACCCGTATGGGTGCTGGGAGTGTAGGTACATGTGCTGGGTGTAGGTACGGGTGCTGGGTGTAGGTACATGGTATGGGTGCTGGGAGTGTAGGTACATATACTGGGTGTACACAAACAATGTATGTATATGGGTGCTGGGGTGGACGTACGGGTGCTGGGGAGTAGGTACCTGTATTGGTGCTGGGAGTGTAGGTACATATACTGGGTGTATGTATATGGGTGCTGGGGTGAACGTATGGGTGCTGGGGTGTAGGTACCCGTATTGGTGCTGAGAGTGTAGGTACATATGCTGGGTGTATGTATATGGGTGCTGGGGTGAACGTATGGGTGCTGGGGTGTAGGTACCCGTATGGGTGCTGGGAGTGTAGGTACATATGCTGGGTGTATGTATATGGGTGCTGGGGTGGCGGTATTGGTGCTGGGAGTGTACCGTGTAGGTACATGTGCTGGGTGTAGGTATATGGGTGCTGGGGTGGAGGTATGGGTGCTGGGGTGTAGTTATATGGGTGTTGGGAGTGTAGATACATATGCTGGGTGTATGTATATGGGTGCTGGGGTGGAGGTATTGGTGCTGGGAGTGTACCGTGTAGGTACATGTGCTGGGTGTATGTATATGGGTGCTGGGGTGGAGGTATTGGTGCTGGGAGTGTACCGTGTAGGTACATGTGCTGGGTGTATGTATATGGGTGCTGGGGTGGAGGTATTGGTGCTGGGAGTGTACCGTGTAGGTACATGTGCTGGGTGTAGGTATATGGGTGCTGGGGTGAACGTATGGGTGCTGGGGTGTAGGTACCCGTATGGGTGCTGGGAGTGTAGGTACATATACTGGGTGTATGTATATGGGTACTGGGGTGGACGTATGGGTGCTGGGGTGTAGGTACCCGTATGGGTGCTGGGAGTGTAGGTACATATGCTGGGTGTACGTGTATGTATATGGGTGCTGGAGTGGAGGTATTGGTGCTGGAAGTGTACCGTGTAGGTACATGTGCTGAGTGTAGGTATATGGGTGCTGGGGTGGAGGTATGGGTGCTGGGTGTAGGCATGGGTGCTGGGTGTAGGTACCAGTATGGGTGCTGGGAGTGTAGGTACGGGTGCTGGGGTGTAGTTATATGGGTGCTGGAAGTGTAGGTACTTATGCTGGGTGTAGGTATATGGGTACTGGGTGTAGATACATATGCTGGGTGTAGGTATATGGGTACTGGGTGTAGATACATATGCTGGGTGTAGGTACTAGGTATATGGGTGCTGGGAGTGTAGGTACGGGTGCTGGGGTGTAGTTATATGGGTACTGGGGTGTAGGTACATATGCTGGGTGTAGGTATATGGGTACTGGGTGTAGATACATATGCTGGGTGTAGGTATATGGGTACTAGGTGTAGGTTGGTGAATACTAAGGCATCAATCTGGACTAGCATTACACCAGAGGGCTTCTTACCGGAGCCAGTCCTGGGCATTCATACACTGTCAGATCCCCATCCTCATTCTCCTCCTCAGAGTCATAGTCCGAGGCATCGTGTTGCATCTCACCCTTTTCCCTCCTGAACAAAAATAGAGAAACAAAAATGAAAGATATAATGAAAGGTTAGAAGATATACAGAGGGCCTGTCATTGTCAAATCCCAGTAGGACCCTTCACTGCGCTTAAGGAAGCATACCACAGACTAAGTTCATAAAAATATCATTTCATCCAAGAAAACCGCGTTCAAACAGCACACAGTCCAACATTAGTAGTATGCCACATCAACCTCCATATGGACCGCGCATACAACCATCTCTATTTCTAAAACCATTATGTTCCCTCCCCTCAACCAAATTCACATCTCATTGGGTTTTTTTCTCATTCCTTTTCCTTAATAATATGAAGGCATTGAAAAGAGGAGTGGGAGGGTAGAATAAACAAAGCAGTTAACTGGACGTCTATTATTTGGACCATCCAGCAGGCTGGCTGTCTTAATTGCACTCTAGATGGTCTGATGTGGTATCTGCCAGCCTTTCAGAGGGTAGGGGCTTCATTCTCTCCCTCTCTCCCTCCTTTCCCTTCTCCCTTCCCTCTCCCTCTCCCTCCCTCTCCCCCTCCCTTCCCTCTCCCTCTCCCTCTTCCTTCCTCTCTCCCTCCCTTCCTCCATCCCTCCCCTCCCTCTCCCTCTCCCTCCCTCTCCCCCTCCCTTCCCTCTCCCTCTCCCTCTTCCTTCCTCTCTCCCTCCCTTCTTCCATCCCTCCCCTCCCTCTCCCTCTCCCTCCCTCTCCCCCTCCCTTCCCTCTCCCTCTCCCTCTTCCTTCCTCTCTCGCTCCCTTCCTCCATCCCTCCCCTCCCTCTCCTTCTCCCTCTCCCTTCCTCTCTCCCTCCCTTCCTCTCTCCCTCCCTTCCTCAATCCCTCTCTTCCCTCTCCCTCTCCCTCTTCCTTCCTCTCTCCCTCCCTTCCTCAATCCCTCTCTTCCCTCTCCCTCTCCCTCTTCCTTCCTCTCTCCCTCCCTTCCTCAATCCCTCTCTTCCCTCTCCCTCTCCCTCTTCCTTCCTCTCTCCCTCCCTTCCTCTCTCCCTCCCTTCCTCAATCCCTCTCTTCCCTCTCCCTCTCCCTCTTCCTTCCTCTCTCCCTCCCTTCCTCCATCCCTCCCTTCCATCTCCCTCTCCCTCTTCCTTCCTCTCTCCCTCCCTTCCTCAATCCCTCCCCTCCCTCTCCCTCTCCCTCTTCCTTCCTCTCTCCCTCCCTTCCTCTCTCCCTCCCTTCCTCTCTCCCTCCCTTCCTCCATCCCTCCCCTCCCTCTCCCTCTCCCTCTCCCTTCCTCTCTCCCTCCCTTCCTCTCTCCCTCCCTTCCTCCATCCCTCTCTTCCCTCTCCCTCTCCCTCTCCCTTCCTCTCTCCCTCCCTTCCTCTCTCCCTCCCTTCCTCAATCCCTCTCTTCCCTCTCCCTCTCCCTCCCTTCCTCTCTCCCTCCCTTCCTCCATCCCTCTCTTCCCTCTCCCTCTCCCTCTCCCTTCCTCTCTCCCTCCCTTCCTCAATCCCTCCCCTCCCTCTCCCTCTCCCTTCCTCTCTCCCTCCCTTCCTCTCTCCCTCCCTTCCTCCATCCCTCTCTTCCCTCTCCCTCTCCCTCTCCCTTCCTCTCTCCCTCCCTTCCTCAATCCCTCCCCTCCCTCTCCCTCTCCCTCTCCCTTCCTCTCTCCCTCCCTTCCTCTCTCCCTCCCTTCCTCAATCCCTCTCTTCCCTCTCCCTCTCCCTCTTCCTTCCTCTCTCCCTCCCTTCCTCAATCCCTCCCCTCCCTCTCCCTCTCCCTCTCCCTTCCTCTCTCCCTCCCTTCCTCTCTCCCTCCCTTCCTCTCTCCCTCTCTTCCCTCTCCCTCTCCCTCTACCTTCCTCTCTCCCTCCCTTCCTCTCTCCCTCCCTTCCCTCTCCCTCTTCCTTCCTCTCTCCCTCCCTTCCTCTCCCCCTCCCTTCCTCCATCCCTCCCCTCCCTTCCCTCTCCCTCTTCCTTCCTCTCTCCCTCCCTTCCTCTCTCCCTCCCTTCCTCCATCCCTCCCCTCCCTTCCCTCTCCCTCTTCCTTCCTCTCTCCCTCCCTTCCTCCATCCCTCCCCTCCCTTCCCTCTCCCTCCCTTCCTCTCTCCCTCCCTTCCTCCATCCCTCCCCTCCCTTCCCTCTCCCTCCCTTCCTCTCTCCCTCCCTTCCTCTCTCCCTCCCTTCCTCCATCCCTCCCCTCCCTTCCCTCTCCCTCCCTTCCTCTCTCCCTCCCTTCCTCTCTCCCTCCCTTCCTCCATCCCTCCCCTCCCTTCCCTCTCCCTCTTCCTTCCTCTCTCCCTCCCTTCCTCAATCCCTCCCCTCCCTCTCCCTCTCCCTCTCCCTTCCTCTCTCCCTCCCTTCCTCTCTCCCTCCCTTCCTCTCTCCCTCTCTTCCCTCTCCCTCTCCCTCTACCTTCCTCTCTCCCTCCCTTCCTCTCTCCCTCCCTTCCATCTCCCTCTTCCTTCCTCTCTCCCTCCCTTCCTCTCTCCCTCCCTTCCTCCATCCCTCCCCTCCCTTCCCTCTCCCTCTTCCTTCCTCTCTCCCTCCCTTCCTCTCTCCCTCCCTTCCTCCATCCCTCCCCTCCCTTCCCTCTCCCTCTTCCTTCCTCTCTCCCTCCCTTCCTCTCTCCCTCCCTTCCTCCATCCCTCCCCTCCCTTCCCTCTCCCTCCCTTCCTCTCTCCCTCCCTTCCTCTCTCCCTCCCTTCCTCCATCCCTCCCCTCCCTTCCCTCTCCCTCTTCCTTCCTCTCTCCCTCCCTTCCTCTCTCCCTCTCCCTCTCCCTTCCTCTCTCCCTCCCTTCCTCTCTCCCTCCCTTCCTCTCTCCCTCCCTTCCTCCATCCCTCCCCTCCCTTCCCTCTCCCTCTTCCTTCCTCTCTCCCTCCCTTCCTCTCTCCCTCCCTTCCTCCATCCCTCCCCTCCCTTCCCTCTCCCTCTTCCTTCCTCTCTCCCTCCCTTCCTCCATCCCCTGCTTTCACCCATGGGCCAGGATTGATATGCAGGCTGCTAGAATCCCTGAGTTAAGCGCGCCTCTTAAAATTTGGTCTATTTGTTCCCAAGGGGCAGAAAGCAAAGACAAGGTTGTGTAGGATAGAAGTGAGAGGTTGAAATAAGGCCCCATGCATGAGACTTGCATGAGACATTAGAGCTTGCCCTAAGACTGAATCACAGCCAGTGCGTCTACAGTTTCAAGTCCCTGCAGAAAGCCAGGGGATAAATCCAATAGGATGAAGGATGTCAGATGGCTCTTGCAAACCTTATGTCATATCCTACTGCACTTACTATATATGTAGAATTGGCACTTATTTGACTGATGCCCTCACTGAGTCATTCATGTATATACTGAAACTTATGTTTATTCATTGAATGTTATGTTTATTCATTGAATGTTATGTTTATTCATTGAATGTTATGTTTATTCATTGAATGTTATGTTTATTCATTGAATGTTATGTTTATTCATTGAATGTTATATTTATTAATTGAAAGTTATGTTTATTCATTGAATGTTATGTTTATTCATTGAATCTTAAGTTTATTCATTGAATGTTATGTTTATTCATTGAATGTTATTTTTATTCATTGAATGGTATATTTATTAATTGAAAGTTATGTTTATTCATTGAATGTTATGTTTATTCGCTTAATGTTATGTTTATTCATTGAATGTTATAGTAATTCATTGATTGTTATGTTTATTCATTGAATGTCATGTTTATTCATGGAATGCTATATTAATTTATTTAATGTTATATTAATTCATTTAATGTTATGTGTATTCATTTAATGTTTTGTTTATTCATTTAATGTCATGTTTATTCATTGAATGATCAATGTTTAATCATTTCTTATGATGTTCTAAAAGCCTGCAAAGCAGTAGGCATTATTCACTTTCCACAAAGTGGATATTTAGACAATTTTAGAGTTAAAACTTGAAAAAAATGTCGGCAGAATTCCAAGTGTATAAGAGTCACAGGTGAAAGATATGCACTATGCAGGGATGCAGTCCTCCTAAACTTCCCCCCATTCCCCCGAGAAACAAATAATGAGATGCATTTCAAACAAATAAGCCACCCTCTGTAGTTGGCATTCCATGAAGAGCAAACCTCTCCCTGAGCAGAAATACTGTCATCATTGAGGTTCTGACTTCCTCTTCCTTGTCTGCTTCAAAGTTTGTTCTTACTGAAGTGCCAAGGTAATCCTCATCCACTCAAATACTCCCATCACCCTACACCCTTCCCTCTCTGTGATAAGTAAACCGATCCCGTACAGACATGACAGAGCAGAATAATTGTGGCTTTCTGTCAACTTCCTCCTTCATTCTCCTGGGAAGCAAACTCAAGAAAAAGGGGAAAAAAGTTTGCACTTTTTAAAGCGCAGAGCCACTCCTCATGCTTTTTTTCTTCTTCTTTTTTTCTTCCCCCCCCCCCCCCCATTTTCATTTTCATCATTTTTGTTATTTAAATCAATACACGCTCTTCCGCAATTTGAAATAAGAGGGGCAGTTATTCTTTCTTAAAGGAGAAAAACCACTCCAGAGAATGTGTACACAGAGATGACACAATGGATGCATAGAAGATCTTGTTTTTTCAAGCCGTCTGCCGCGATACTTTCCTCAATATTCGAGCGGAAGTATCTTGTTTCTCCGGCGCTTGTATTGTATTGATTCGGCGAACGGGAGAAACTCTCGAAATCTGAGAGCCAATCTTAACTTTCCCTTCCTGTCTCTTTCGTAGTGCTGGAAGGACAATGTTTACCAACCAAATGCTCTTATTCCATGAGCGGGGTGCCAGTTACCCTACATTTGCAGACTAATACATGCAGTCATAATTGGATTTCAGTCCATTCGCCCTTCCCCTTTCCTCCTGTTTTCCTTTGAATTCAACCAAATCAAGGCGCATGATGTCAAGGCTGCAGGCAAACACAGACTGACAACTTGTGAGGGCGTCTGTAAAAGCTTCGTGACATTTGTAAGGAATGTAGGAGTACAAATGCTCTACTTGGCCATGAAAACGACTGTAGGAGTACAAAAACTTGGCCATGAATACAAGTACTAAAACTTAGCTGTGAGTACGAGTATAAGTACTATTTTGCCAATGAGTTTTAATACAAGTAAAGTATTACTATTAGGCCATATAATTAGTACTGTGCATGTATTAGTATAAGGCCATGAATGCCAAAATGATTTAAGGGTTTTCCAATTTCTGAAATTAAGGGTTGAAGTTAATGAACTTTTCATCACAGGCAAGTACAAAGAACAAGCAGCATAGCTGGACTACAAGCCTGCCACACGTGTGTGTACTTGTACTTACTTCTCCATGGCAATCATCTGCTGTTTCTGGTGTTGGTAGTGGTACATCTGGGCACTCTGGGCTAGCTTCCGGTCACCGTTCTGCATCAAATAAACAAACACACAAAGCATTCAATGCTTCTGACTGGCACCCATACCATTCTGCATCAAATAAACAAACACACAAAGCATTCAACGCTTCTGACTGGCACCCATACCGTTCTGCATCAAATAAACAAACACACAAAGCATTCAATGCTTCTGACTGGCACCCATCCCTGCAAAGACTAATTGACTATTTTGGAAGCCAGGAAGTCCTGGATAGCTCAGATGGTAAAACCGCTGGTACGCAAAAACAGAGGACTAATGTTCACGTCCTGGTCCAGTTAAAGTTTTCTTTGCCATTTATTTTTTTCTCAAAAATAGCTATAGATTAAAAACCAAGCTACTACAGAAAGAAATCAAGTACAATTGAAGTTCAGTATTGGTACAGTACATGTATCTAACTATATTATAAACTATATGTGCGGCAAGACGTTTAAGCGCTCCTCCACCCTGTCCACCCACATGCTGATCCACTCCGACACCAGACCCTACCCCTGCGAGTACTGCGGCAAGCGGTTCCACCAGAAGTCGGACATGAAGAAGCACACGTACACACAACGGTATTAAGTCAGCATCACCTTAGTAGTATTACAGTGTTTCAGTCAGCTGCATGACAGGAGTTGTCACTAAAATTTTCAACAATCCAGGTTTCCAGATTGCTTCCATATTTGGACAGACAATCAATCTTATGTACATTGAATGCAATCAAGCACTTTGAATGCACAGGTTTCAAGTACTTTGTATTAATTGAACTTAACTATGAGTATGAATAAGCAATGTACATGTACATGTACATGTTAAAGACAGGTGTACAGTACATGCAATGCAATCCTACAACCCTTCATCTTTAAGGTCCATATTTTATAGAGACAGAGGCCTATCAAATACCTTTCTAAACTCAATTGTACAATTGACAGGATGACTTATAACCACAAAATGTCAAAGCTTGGTAAATTCAGCCAATATCCATACTGCTCGCTAAGACTGAAATTTGTACGGATTTGGAGGGTTGGGAAGGATTTATGGTTGGGAAGGATTTATGGTTGGGAAGGATTTACAGTTGAGGGAACAGAAATCATATTATTAATACCTGGACCTAATTCTTTATCAAAAGCATCTGGGTCAGTTTAAACAGTAGAATATAAACAGAAATAGGCCAAAATGGGGTTGCCATGGTTTGTGTATGGAAGGATCAACATAATTATCTTGAAATATGTAGGTCAGAGGGTTGCACATTGGCAATTGATATTCTAAATTGGATTCTGGTGTGAATTGTTGACTTTCTATCCAGATGACATGAGGCTGACGATGTAATTAAAGGCTTGACTTGTCTCTGTCTTCAGAGACAGAGAGACAATTCTTTCAACCACAAGATCCCCTCCTTCAGCCAAACAAAAACAAGGTCAAACAAAATCAATAAATCATACTCTGCAGCATTAAGTTGTCTGGAAATTCGGAGGCAAATGGATCTTTGAAACACTTTCATTAATTCATAGGTCTATGTCCTTGCAGCTCATCTCATTAGCTAAATGAAGACAACTTATGAAAGTGATGCATCAAAGTTGTAACATACCGGTACAAGACACTTTCAGAAAGGTCCTGCTAGGATCGAAACATCGGGCTCTCCAATTTTTTGATATAAAATACATTTTTAAAAGCCAGAGCCAGAGCCAGAGTCAGAGTCAGAGCCAGAGCCAGAGCCAGAGCCAGAGCCAGAGCCAGAGCCAGAGCCAGAGTCAGAGCCAGAGCCTGAGCCAGAGCCAGAGCCAGAGTCAGAGTCAGAGCCAGAGCCAGAGCCAGAGCCAGAGTCAGAGTCAGAGCCAGAGCCTGAGCCAGAACCAGAGCCAGAGTCAGAGTCAGAGCCAGAGTCAGAGCTAGAACCATAACAGCCCACAGCCCCAGTGTCTGAGCCAAGGTTTACTGGCAGATAACACCCCACCCCCTTGTTTTCCTCCCTTTTCATTTTGTTTCATCTTTCTGCTTTTCCACGAGGTCAAAGTCCAGCTGTCAGTAAGAATTACAAGAGCTCCTTGTTTTGAGTGACATTGCCTAAGGTCCCCTCCCTCAACCTTTATTTGCCAAAGCTGCACCTCACCAATGCTGTATTACAAACAAGGCTGTGTTCCCTTATCCATCAGGATTATCAGGGCTTGGTTTGACAGATGTTTTGCTGAGCAAAGACCAGTATTTTCACAGTGCCAGATTTGGGGATTTTCCTGACGGACTGACAATAACAATTTGAGTGGTGTGAGCTCAGCAGAGCTGGTACCACTGACAGCCAGTAAGTTTTGCATATGCAACCATCGATCTTGGAACAAACAGAAGCACAGAAACCTGATGCAAAATGACTAACACACATTTACAAAAGATGTTATTTAAACAAATCATAAAATTGCACAGTTTGAAAGGAATCCAAGACAGAGAAAAAAATGATTCTGTATTCTAAAACAATTCTCTCAAGAAACATAGAGGCTCTGAATTGTTGATACTTGACAGATGTCAATCCTGAGAAGGAGTTACCTCCTCTCATCTCATCATCAGTGTCATGGCATGCTTTCCACATTGTTATTCCACTATGCAATTCTTCATGTTGTATGCAACATTTATCCAACACTACTAGAACTATTTTCACTGGTGTAACCCTTTATTCGTTGACTGATTATTTTATTCACTTGTTCACTTCACCACCCTTTCACTCCCCTGCCTTGAAATATCTATCCACTCAGTCACCCACAGCCCCAATCCATTCATTTCTATGCACATTCTGATTTCCAATCAGCAGTGTCAATGCCACTCAGGAATTGTTTCTCTCAAGTCACTAATATCAAAAATAGTCTTCACATTTGGATGATTGGTTCAAATGGAGGGATATTTTCTTCCTGTAAATCTTGGCTCATGGAAATATATTCAGCACAATGCCATTGCTACACAATGAAGGCTAGGCAAATAAACCAATGATTCATATAATTTATACAAAACTTGAATGGCTTAAGGTCAGATATTGATGCCCACAGTCACCATGATGATAAACTGCCACAATCAGCATATCAAAGTGACTTACAAATTAGAAAAACAGCCCGATATTTATTCATAGTCAGTCGGCACTCTCTGAATTTTTATCCAGCAGAACATCAGGTTTGCTACGCTGTAAAAGCAGCCCCTTCTCTGTGTTTACTGGCAAATCTTATTTGCATTTCAGGAGAGAAGGATCTGGAAGGAGGAAAATGGAGGTGACCAAAGTATGCATTTGGCTGGTGGCAATTTGTGCAGAGGGGAGGAGGATGAGGAGGAAGAGGAGGAAGAGGAAGATGAGGTGGAGAAGGAGTAAGTGGAGGAAGAGGTGGAGGTGGAGGAGGTGGAGGAGGAGGAGATTGAGGAGGACTTCAAGAGGTTCTATAATTAGTTGTCTTTGTGAGATGGCTAAGCCTGAGTCATGCAGGACTGGACAAGTCTAGGCAGACAGAGAGAGATTTGTTCCCAGGAGAGAGAGGGGAGGTGAGTGAGGATGGCCAAGCAGCAAGGAGGCAGGGGTCACTAACAACAAGGATTTATCTTTAAGCCATCTGAGGGGACAATGTGCGACAGACACATCAGCAATATGAGGTGATGGCATAGTGTTTACCCCTGAGGCTGATCTGGGCTCTAATCCATAAAGATAAAGTTGGCAGCAGGCGGTGCGGTGAACCGCTGAGTTCTTACGGGCAGTGCCTGACTTGTCATTACTCTTCAGTAAAACTGGGGAGAGGTTTGGGACTGAAGGGGGATGGAACAGGAGAGGAGAGGGGAGAGAGGGGAGAGGGAGGGGAGAGAGGAGGGAGCAGATGGGAAAGGAAGGGAAGAGGAGATAATGGAAAGAAAGGGGGAGGGGAGGAGAGGGACAGGTAAGAGAAGAGAGTGGAAGGAAGGGGAGATAAGGTAAGGGGAGGGAAGAAGAGAGAAGGGGGGGGCAGAGGGGGGAGCCAGACTTTGGGCATCCTGACCACTGCCTCTGCCTTTTCCCCGAATACCGTCGGGTAAATAATTCGCCAGGCATGAAATGCTCAATCATGCAAAGACAGGTGATATACTTGGATACAGTATCAATAAATAACATCATTTCAGCCCTTAAGGATTGGACTTTGTCAAAAAGAGGAATACATACATTTTAAGAGGGGAAGGTAAAGGTTTAAGTTTTGAAAATTAGAAATTCAAGAAGAGATTTTGAGAGGGTAAACATGAACTCTGCCTCTTTTGGTGTTTTCAAATGACTGCTCGAGAGGCAATGATTAATGCATCTTAGCTCATGAATATGCATGGCTACTGGGGATGACTGGTGCCCAGCCATGCCATACTGAAGTATATGTGAAATTATCCCCAGTTCCCTTGAGGGGAGATGGGGAAATGAGCACCTTGCAAAAGAATCAATGGGAAGGGATTTTACAACATCAGTGAGGGCATCTCTCATCTAGGCTCCAATCAGCTCAAGATTAGAATTCAGGCAAGAAGAGTGTGGGGGAGAGAGTAGGGCAAGGTACATGTAGCTGGTTGACCCAGGGAGGTAGAGCGCCACACAAGCACAATGTCTTGTTGGTAGTCTGCATAAATGAAATACAGAAAAGGCTAGTGTATCTGCTGTTCTGTCTCTTGCTCTTTCTCCCCCTCCTCTTCCTCTTCCTTTTCCTCCTCTCTCTCCGTCACAATCCTCCATTTCCTCCTGTCCTACTCTCCATCCTCTTTTTCCTTCTCTTCCTCTTCCGCCTCTCTCTCCCTCACAATCCTCCATCTCCTCCTGTCCTACTCTCCGTCCTCTTTTTCATTCTCTTCCTCTTCCGCCTCTCTCTCCCTCACAATCCTCCATCTCCTCCTGTCCTACTCTCCGTCCTCTTTTTCCTTCTCTTCCTCTTCCTCTTCTCTTTCCTTCACAACCCTCCATCTCCTCCTGTCCTACTCTCCGTCCTCTTTTTCCTTATCTTCCTCTTCCTCCTCTCTTTCCCTCACAATCCTCCATCTCCTCCTGTCCTACTCTCCGTCCTCTTTTTCCTTATCTTCCTCTTCCTCCTCTCTTTCCCTCACAATTCTCTATCTCCTCCTGTCCTACTCTCCGTCCTCTTTTTCCTTCTCTTCCTCTTCCTCTTCTCTTTCCTTCACAACCCTCCATCTCCTCCTGTCCTACTCTCCGTCCTCTTTTTCCTTATCTTCCTCTTCCTCCTCTCTTTCCCTCACAATCCTCCATCTCCTCCTGTCCTACTCTCCGTCCTCTTTTTCCTTATCTTCCTCTTCCTCCTCTCTTTCCCTCACAATCCTCCATCTCCTCCTGTCCTACTCTCCGTCCTCTTTTTCCTTCTCTTCCTCTTCCTCCTCTCTCTCCCTCACAATCCTCCATCTCCTCCTATCCTACTCTCCATCCTCTTTTTCCTTCTCTTCCTCCTCCTCTCTCTCCCTCACAATCCTCCATCTCCTCCTGTCCTACTCTCCATCCTCTTTTTCCTTCTCTTCCCCTTCCTCTCTTTCCTTCCCTCATCATCCTCCTCCTCCTCTTTTCAATGTTCATAGTCAAATACTGAGCATGGAAGCGAGCCACTCACTATAGGCATTCACATTTTTTTTTAAACCGATTAATTGCATCGTCAGACTCGTTGCATTGAAGGATAGTCCCAACAATCCAAAACAACTACTTGCTACCCAAGACATCTGTTCCAGGTTCAGATTTGTCAGTTTTAAGTCCAAAAGCTAAAAGCAGCCAGACGACTTCACTCACAAACAGCAGGCATCCCTGTTCCAAACTCTATCTGACGCCTCACATTTCTCAGCGTTGCTTCAGAGAGCAAAGCAGAGGAAGGCAATGCAAGAAATAAGACTTGTCCCAACTCAGGCCAACTTTGCCCTCGGCACAAAATGTACTCTCAGAAACAAAGAAAAAAGTAGAAGGAGAAGGAGACAGAAGAATGTCACATCCTTGGGAATATATCCCATCCTTTTATCTAGAGCAGGACAACCGATGCAAACAAAGCATCATGTTGCCAGTGGACCGTGGTGATTGGTTGGTCACTGGATGGCATAGTGTCTCCTTGTTCTTTATTTGGGCCGTGTTTGACAGTCTCGTGTCTATGGCGGACATCCAGCCAGTCAATCTTGAGCTGTTGACATCTGCCAACGATATCCAAACACAACTTGTCACTTCTGTGACACTGTCAAGCTATTCTCCCAACCTACTTGACATAGGAGTAGTCTTTCCTTTCCATTTCATTCGGCTTTATTTGGGTCATGTTTGGCAGTCCTGTTTTCTCGGCTGGTGTCAATATAGCGAGGATCTTGCAACGTCAAGCCTGAACACAACTTCCTACTGTGACACAATGAAGCTATCCCTACATGTACGTCGTGCCTTGATCGTCTCTGATACTTGAGAGAAAAAAACTGCCCTCCCCTTCCCCTGCCACCCCTATCCCCAAGGTTTGGAGGTGCCAAGAGAGATGGTTCACTGTCCCCAAGATGGCAGCATCTGGTTCATCAATATGGAGCATACATCCTGTTTGCCATCGTTGCTCTACATGCGCTGAATAAACTCCAGTGTGTAGTATGGAAAGCAGCGCTATGTGGTTTGCTGAAGAAGATGATCGACGAACCAAGTTAGAGTAGGTACAGTGATGTAGTGAGGATGTACTTAGCAGAGTGGAAGTGAAAAGAAAGCATGGCTACCAAACATGGCCACCAAACATGACAACCAAACATGGCTACCAAACATTGCCACCAAACATGGCTACCAAACATGGCTACCAAACATGGCTACCAAACATGGCCACCAAACATGGCTACCAAACATGGCCACCAAACATGGCCACCAAACATGGCTACCAAACATGGTTACCAAACATGGCTACCAAACATGGCTACAGCCAATCATTATGACCACCATGCAAACAAGACTACCAATTTAGCTTCCAAAGTGAGCAAATACATGTACAGCAGCCATTACATGACCACTAATATAATAGCATGCCAACAATACTCCCTAACATCCCTTAACCATGCAGTCGTTGAAGCAAAACAAACTCTGTCCATCAAAGTCTGAATATTTGCAGCACTGTAGAGTAAATAAGCCATCACGTCACTTGAGCGACACCTTTCTACTGACATTTAATATCCGGGGCAATGTAACCAAACTGGACTTGTTATTTCCCCTACAGGCAGGCCAAAACCACATTTACCGGCTACAGCTTGCTATAATGCATGTGTCTATGGAGCATCACTGGTTGCAGTGGCTTCAGTCATTTCCTATAGCTTCATGCATTAATATGAGCCAAAGCCAATCAATACAGGTAGCTCTGTCAGATGGCCAAGGTATAGCATTTATGTTCCGGCTTGAAAGCTTGCCAGCCCACAATATGCCGTGCAGCAGAGGGGAAAGAAAAAGTTCACTGGAGAGGTCAGCCAGTTGTAAACAAGTTCAAGCACCTCAAATGACGACGAGACAAATCAGAAAATCTTAATGCGCTTGATGAGAGATGAACTAACCACTGGCTATTTTCCGAACAACGAGCAAATCAAACTCCCAAATCAGATTCTCTCTGATTGGTTATTCAGCATCAGTGCCTCCACGTTTAATGATGTGGAAAGGGTCGTTAGTGAGTTCCCATCCATGACTGCAATGAATAGGCTGTGTGCTATGTGGTGCATTGGCCATGGCTGGCATGCAAACACTGCTCTATACATTGTGCATGGGTTTCTAGGGTTGTCTTTGACAGACATGGCAGGCGAGAGTTCGTTGGATCGAAGACAGTCTTCTGTATTCACTCTGTGCAATGTGTGCGCTTTGTCTTGAATAATTCATTACAGATATTGACACGCCCGAGATTTAAGACTGCAGCAATAGGTGACACTCATTGCCAGCTGCTCATGCATATGCATGACATCATGTCTACCTCACTGCCTTGCAAATAGAAAGACAGAAAGACAGGGAGAAAGAGACAGACAGACAGACAGACAGACAGACAGACAGACAGATAGGGAGAAAGAGACAGACAGAAAGACAGACAGAAAGACAGACAGACAGACAGGGAGAAAGAGACAGACAGAAAGACAGACAGATAGACAGACAGACAGACAGATAGGGAGAAAGAGACAGACAGAAAGACAGACAGATAGACAGACAGACAGACAGGGAGAAAGAGACAGACAGAAAGACAGGGAGAAAGAGACAGACAGACAGACAGGGAGAAAGAGACAGACAGACAGACAGGGAGAAAGAGACAGACAGACAGAGAGAGAAAGAGAGACAAGAAGAAAAGGCAATTCCATCGAGCTGATGCAGCATATATGTGAGTTTGGCATCAACGATCCAGGAGAATGTACTTGATATTAAATCTATGATGGTTTACTTGCAGCCAAGCCCTTTCTGTCAGGTGTTCATCTAACAAGCATCCCAGCATTTTTTGGAGGGAGGTACCGGTACATGTAGTCTGGCAACCTGATTTGACTGAGCAAAGCTTTGACTGCTGAAGGAAGTTCTTTCATGTTTCTGCAGATGTATGGTTCTAGGCCAAGGCTAGGTCCATTGCAATGTCAGTCAGGAAGTTGACTGGTTCGATTTGCAATACACTACACCACCACACCCATCCGCAATGGCGAGTTCTTGGCGGGTTGCTAGGCAACAGTCAGATGGAGTGTCGGGGCGGGCGTGCCTGCAGCCAAGCCAAGGTGTTAGGTCTCGGCATTAATGTCCATGAAGTGGAGCAAGGCAGGAGGGTGGGTAGGCAGGCTTGCTAAATGCGATCCAATGGAAAAGGGCTCCCTTGCTCTGAGCCGCTGTCACACAGTACGTACAGTACCTGCCATGCAGGTTAATGCCCTAGCACACACACGCACCCAATGAATGTAAGAGAAGAGAAATTGAGCATTTGAGGGATTCAATAGAGAAGAGTTTTACATACACAGCCTCCCCTCCCTAAATGTCATGACCTTCTCCCCTTCATCTTAACAATCCCCCTCTCTCATCCAAAAGTTATTAATGGATAGAGAGGGGGAGAAAATGGCGCCTCAAGTCGACGGGAGAAGCATTTTGAGAGGTGTCTGGACAGGCATGATTGAAGGAAGGGGAGGGCATACTCACGGACATATTGGAAGGCATGTGAGCACTGGGACCCGTCAGACCATAGGCTGGATACTCAGCCTCACTCTGGGCTTTGGCAGTTGTTTGGATTCTGCAGAGAGTGAGAAGGACAGACAGAGAGGGGAGGGAGAGAGGAGAGAACGGAGAGGGAGGGAGAGAGGAGAGAGAGACAGACGGAGAGGGAGGGAGAGAGAATAGAGTCAGAGAAACAGAGAGGGAGGGAGAGAGGAGAGAGAGACAGACGGAAAGGGAGGGAGAGAGAATAGAGTCAGAGAAACAGAGAGGGGAGGGAGAGAGGAGAGACAGACAGAGAGGAAAGAAAACAAGAGACAAAGAGGGAGAAATAAAAATGCTGTTAAACATTTATGCTCAAGCTCGCCTAAAATAACTCCACTATCCAAGAACTCCTTCTGACAAAGAGCATAATGTTGTACATAATACAGGCTAGATGAAAGAGTGCAGAGATTTGCATCAGCAATTCAATAAGGGATTACCCTTGCAGATGTGTGGTTAGCACTGTAAGCTTAGTCCTTTGCAGACAGCATGGTTGAGAAAACACCGCCCAACACAACGCCACAGAGAGCTCTTGTGGGATTCACAGTTCACACCTGTGATTACTGCATTCCTATTGCAGATGAGCTGGTTGTGTGGTGGATTTAAGTTAGTTAGATGTACGTGCACAAAGTGTAAAAGTCTTTAAAAATTAAGAGGGCCTGACGTTTTGATCCTTGCAGGACCTTTCTTAATGACTTTAAGAAAGGTCCCGTTAGGATCGAAACGTCAGGCCCTCCTAATTTTTGAGATTTGTATTCTGGCCATTTAAGTCAGTAAGCAGATTGCAACATCTTTGCATATATTACGTTAGTGTAATGACCTTTGACATTTCAAGAACACAGTGTTGAGTGTTCCGTGTTGAACGTGTCTCAATGTCCTCTCTCCATCTACATGTACATAATTTATGTTGTAAGATGAAATGACCCACTTTTTTTCATTTTGTGTTTTGGCAACAAAATGAGGTTGTTAATTTCTCTGCTGCCAATATACTGCACTATACATCAAGGCAACGTCTCTTCCCTGATTGATATGCAGAGGACTGAAATCAGAACAAGCTGTGAAGGATGACAGTTACCAGTGAAAACACTGCACAACCCTATGCAGATTCAGGACAGGCAGAGTACCAGGCACACATTGTCTTTTCCCTTGTTATAACGCATCTTAATAATATGACTGATACCGGTGAAAACACTGCACTGCATTTCAGGCCAGGTAGGGTACCAGGCATGCCAAACAAATTTTCTTCACTGGTATGAATGCATTTTGTCTTTAATGCAAGGCTGATGCAATGCACGCATTGACAGGGTTCTAGTGGCATTTGCACGTAGGCTTCCAAATTACCAGCAAATTGTATTACATTCTGCTAACTTGATTTACAGTCATGTCATCGAATACACCATGAGGTGTGTTATTCACAGCTAAACATTGGAACATTAACATGTTTACATGCAATAAATGTGCTCCATTTACCTAAATAGTGACATGTGTACCACCGTACCACCGATGTGTACCATCTGTACATGCATACACGTACCGGTACATGTATGTATGTATTACCACATTGCCACACATGTACATGCGTACCAACTTAAAAATGAAATTTATGTGTGATGATTATCAATGGTGATATTCACTGTTTAAGATCTTTCTTAGTATTGCAATTTTTAATAAAAACCTTCACAGGTCAAAAATTTCACATCATCCTTATGAAGAATGCTAATTCAGAGATACTGTAGTGTATAGGGTTGTCTTATGCATATGCATAAATCAGGACTCAGACTCAAGTCACAAATGATTCTGACTCCCTCTTCCTCCATGCTCAGACTAAACCAGCAGGTCATGTGACATGTGACATCACAGGAAATCCTTTCATTCTGATTGATCTGTTTCCATTTTCAACGCACTCAAGCCTAAATAAGCCATTTATACATAAAGAGGCTGATTTGTGACTGAATTGATAAGATCTACAGATTCCATGTTGATTAAATGTAATTATAAGTATTGCTTTTTCATTTCCCTTAAGAAAAGTATATAGGATATGGAAATGCAAGCTGGTTTGCAGTGATAGAGCTTAAAGGTGGGTCATGACTCAGGCTTAAGACTCAATTTCAAGTCTCACAACGCAGGCTCAACTAGACTTGGACCCAGTCCTACGACTACAAGGCTGATGTGCCTACTATAATTGCCATCCCATCCACAAGTAATGTACACACATTGCCATGTCACCTCAGGCCATATCACGCCATTGCAGTTGCTCATAACATCTCCATGAAGCCAGGATGTGGGACAATATACAAAGTACATGCAGGCACAAGGGAGCCCCATGCCACTTACATTGCCAATACCAATGTACAAGCTTTCTCTTATGCATTCCCAAGCAATGTCTAACCTCTAGCGATATCACACCATGCCATTTGCTCATAAAATCTTCATAAACTCTTTTAGAAAAGTACTGAAGATCTAGATGCATGCCGTACACTGCGTCATGGGAACAGTTTTCTATCCGGTAGACCCTCAGGCAGTAAACTCATGTATTAGAGAACTGGTCTATAACATATTCATGGTCACAAATGCACCAGCTACAATGTACATGCAATGGGTGGTTTACATATGTCCACTGTGCTGTGTCCATTGCACAATGCATGTTACATGCACAAATCAGTTGCCTTCTCATTGGCAAGAATCCATATGCTGTGTGATGCACATATACAGTAAGGTTATGCATCAGTAAATCCTCAGGCAATGAACTCATGTATTACAGAACTGGTTGGAACTCATTCACTGGCACAAATCCACTATTACACATGTCCACTCTGCTATTTCCATTGAACACTCCATTAATCATATTCACCCATCAATCAATTTCCATTGATCAAGAGGCTGCCATCTTGTTCCAATGACTTGTTTACTCCTTTCTCCATCCTAAAACAATTTCAACCCAACTTGAGACTTGACACATACCAGTGTAGACTGAAGGGAATCACATTTAGATTTCCATTTTTTTTTTCACACAAAAAAAGTTGTGCTGAAACAAACCAAGTGCTGGAATAGAAGATGTGCAAAGAAATACCCAGTCACAACCATAGACATAGCCGGTGCCACAGCCATTAACTCAAACCATAAACATAGCCAGTGCCATGCAGCCATTAACTCAAACCATAGACATAGCCAGTGCCATGCAGCCATTAACTCAAACCACAGACATAGCCAGTGCCATGCAGCCATTAACTCAAACCATAGACATAGCCAGTGCCATGCAGCCATTAACTCAAACCATAGACATAGCCAGTGCCACAGCCATAAACTTAAACCATAGACATAGCCAGTGCCACAGCCATTAACTCAAACCATAGACATAGCCAGTGCCATGCAGCCATTAACTCAAACCATAGACATAGCCAGTGCCACAGCCATTAACTCAAACCATAGACATAGCCAGTGCCACAGCCATTAACTCAAACCATAGACATAGCCAGTGCCACAGCCATTAACTCAAACCATAGACATAGCCAGTGCCACAGCCATTAACTCAAACCATAGACATAGCCAGTGCCACAGCCATTAACTCAAACCATAGACATAGCCAGTGCCATGCAGCCATTAGCTCAAACCATAGTCATAGCCAGTGCCACAGCCATTAACTCAAACCATAAACATAGCCAGTGCCACAGCCATTAACTCAAACCATAGACATAGCCAGTGCCACAGCCATTAACTCAAACTCACCCAATTATTTTGAGGCCCCAATTTTTCAATCCAAGCAAGACCCTTAGTTTTCTCTTCTTCCCATTATTTCCATTTCTTTGTCTGTATCCCCTTTGGGTGAAGGCCTGACAGTCGCTTGCACTGTTTTCATGGTTTTGGGCGGGCTAAGTCTTAAAAAGGACGAGAGGTGTAGGATGCATTCCTATTTCAAGACCAACTCCTTGTGGACCAGGAAGACGTGACTGCGATGCCCAAACAAGAAGGTTTTCTATTTCAGGGGGTTGAGGTGGCAAGGCCAGGACACATCAAATTAAAAACCTGTTTCCTGTGCCTTATCCAGTACAAATTGGATATTCAGAATGTATTTATTCTCATGTTACCTAGACTTGAAATTCTTAAAACAACAAGCTCCACTCCAGAGAAAAACAAATTCAAACAAACATGGGAAAAAACAAAGAATGGAAAAGTTTTTGAGGAAACAAATGGTCTCCAATCCCATCCCATCCCACCCGACCCGACCCGACCCGACCCGACCCGACCCGACCCGACCCGACCCGACCCGACCTGACCCGACCCGACCCACCCCAACCCAACCCAAACCAACCTAACCAACCAACCCAACCCAACCCAACCCAACCCAACCCTTCCCATCCCAACCCAACCCATCCCAACCCAACCCAACCCAACCCAACCCATCCCATCCCATCCCATCCCAACCCAACCCAACCCAACCCAACCCATCCCATCCCATCCCAACCCAACCCAACCCAACCAAACCCAACCCAACCCAACCCATCCCAACCCAACCCAAACCAACCCAACCCAACCCATCCCAACCCAACCCAACCCAACCCAACCCAAACCAACCCAACCCAACCCATCCCATCCCAACCCAACCCAACCCATCCCAAACCAACCCAACCCAACCCAACCAATCCCAACCCAACCCAACCCAACCCAACCCAACCCAACCCCCCAAAAAGGACAGAATGTATATGTACACATGAAGTAATACAGATATGAAAAAGTTAGTCTTGAGACAGAGTGATATTAATTGGCCCAGCAGCCATACTGTAGTATTGTAAAGCACCCCCCCCCCATAGCAATGAATAGCTCAACGTAGCCATCATCAGTAGCATATTAATCTTTTCAGGGGATTGACACTACAAACCCAGACAGAGCCAATCCATCTATCACTGTCTAGTCCAGGGGTTGATGAATCTGACCACGATGTTACAGTTGTCCTGAGGCAAGTTGATTGCAGTTCAACTTACAATAGATAAGTCATGGTATTTGTGATAGGTCCTATGGTATCTGAGCATCAGCTCATTGTCTTGCGATTGGTTGTCAGTTGGAATGATTTAGATCAACCTGACAACAAGAATTATTAAGCTTCTATCCCAGCTGCTGTCTGTCCAATACCTGCTGGATTGTCAATCAGCTGGATTGCCCTGCCAGATTTCTCCTCATTATTATAGTTTGATGCACATCTTGTTGCCAGCTAATGTTTGAAACAAAAATCAGTTGCCTGTTAGGCTTTTCCACTGCATTTCTACTTCAACAGTCAAAGCTGGATAGCTGCTTTCTGCAGTGCTGGGCATCGAGTAAAAGGATTTAGTTCGTCCGTGCTGCCACAGGAAAAACAGAAGAACCAATTGAAAAGATCTTGGAGCCTGATGTATTCTTTGAGAGACAAGACATTTTTTGTCAACACCTGGCCAGTTTGAAAGTTCAAATAAGCAAAGGAGAAGTTTGTTGATACTGCAGGTTAGAGAAGGGCAAGACTGAGGGATTGAGGGGAGTTTGAGACACAGTGGAACCAAGGATGAGGGTATGCGTGGGAGTTAGAGACAGGAAAATACCCCAATTAACCTCTCAAGTGATCCTCAGTCCTTCCTTGTCTCCACTTGTGCAGAGAGAGACAGAGATGAGAAGAAGAGACAAATACAGAGACAGACACAGTGACAGAGACAGAGACAAAGATAGAGACTGAGAGACAAAGAGAAAGAAATGCATAGTGATATAGGAATACAGAGCAAGAGAGATTATAGCACAAAAGCCATTATCATTAAGAGGAGAGATGAGACAGACAGACAGACATGTGCAGAGACAGAGACAGGGACAGGGACAGATGCAGAGGCAAAAACAGAGAGGCAAAGAGAAAGACACATGTATAGAGGTTGACAGAGCAAGGGGGAGGGAGGAAGATAGAGAGAGAGGTGAAGAGAGGTGGAGGGGAGAGAGAGAGAGGGGCAGAGAGGGGGAAGTGGAGAGGGTCAAGGGGAAGAGAGGAACTCTGAACAGCTCCTGACCCAATTGTCAAAGTGCATCTGACTACACGATTCACCGAGCAGATGAATAAACAGGACAGAAGACTGAACACAAATGGAAAAAAGTCGTAGTGACTATCCGCAAACATCGATGGACCTATTTGTCTATCTTTCCTGATATCATCTTGAAGGTGGAGAGACAAGACCTTGTACATGTCATGAAGCACAAAGGCGGTGCAAAGAATGCATTCATTCATGTCCTAGTTCTTGCCCAGACGTGAATTACACTTTAATTAGCAATCAATGAAAGAGCACACGCTATGCCACACGATACACAAGGAAGCATATTCCCCATGTACATGTATATATCAAGGTCTTGGCTGCCATGATTGCCTGGTGAGAGTAGCAAAGGTTGGATCAAGCACCCCACCCCACCCCATGAAAAATCAATGGCATATGCCTCAATTAGTGGAAGCTGGTAGTCCATACAGTCATGACTCAATAAAGTCTGCACTCAGTGCTGTGGCCTGTTGCTTAAATGTCAAGGGAACGGTTTGATTGTTTTAATAAAGAGGGCTTGTCGGATTGATCCTAGCAGGACTTTTCTCAGGCACAAAGCTCCTGCTAGCATCATACAGGCAGCCTGAGGCAGGCCCTCCTCATTTCTGAGATTTTTATTTTGTATTACCAGTCAGGGGGTATATCACCTGGGGATGGCAGCTTAAACAACAAGAATTGCTCCAGCACAACAAGTCAGGATTAATTGCAGCAGCTTGCCAAACCAAACTTGTGTTTCATGCTCAGACAAGAAAAGTGGAATAGGCCTACTAGTCAAAAACAATCACATCATTATGTGGTTTGCACACTATTCATGCTAAGCAGCTCAATGAATAATTCAGTGAGTGGACAGGGCGGACCTATCACATTCAATTCAATTCAATTTATTTCCACTTAGGCCTATTCATAATTTCAATAGAGAATACACAAAGATATGGATTATTTCTTGATAGGATAAGTGGAGGAAGTCTCCAAAAAGCAAGCTTTTTGGCGGAGACCTCCTGGCTTTGAAGACCTTTTTCATAATTTATATTGTAACTAATCAATACAGACACTGATAACATGACCATGAGTCTGGATTTCAAGAAAAGGACAGAGATGTGAGTCTGTGATACCCACACTCATGCTCACTGCAAATTGACCGCCACCAGACCATATTCTCAGGTTCAATTGTAGCAGGGCTTCGTGGGAAGGTTGAAGCCAAGGAATTAGAATGCCCAGTCTTCAATGTTTGGTTTACGCTTCTCAGGCACAGCAGTCTCTGTGTATCTCCATTGATATTCTGAATGAAAGTGTGCGGTGTGTTAAAGGCTAACCAATGCAAGAACCTGACATGCGTACGTGCACAAGGACACGTTCCTGGGTTGATAGGTAACTTACTTCAATGCTTCAACACACTGTACCATTGAAATCTGGCACTTACATGTACAATCTATCTTACATGATGGAAATAACAAGCAGTATTTCTGAGATGAAGATGACTCCTATAACCCTAATATGTTCAATGATTTCATCTAGTCAATTACTTTTACATAATTACCATTATGATTTTGTAGTCTGTATTAAAAGTAAAACAACATTGATGCCAACTACTTAGTGACTATGGTGACCACATTGAACACATTGACTTGGTCTGGTGTTTGGATCCTAGCAGAACCATATCTCAGGCACAGAATGTAATACCAATTCCTTAGTTGCAAACTGAGTAAACTCACTTGTCAATATTATACATGTACTTCCATTATTGTCTGTCATTATAATTCACAACTACATGATTATTTTTTTTGCTCACAGATGTATTGAACGCACTAAGTGCTACACAGATATTATTATAATTTTGTCATTGTAATTGAAACTGATGACGTCAAAGCGGTCCTCAAGATGAGAGCTAATGCCTCCGTATAAAGCTACGGATACTCACTGAAATAAAACCTACAAGAACCAGTGGCTGATACAATTCCCTTCCATCCAATGGTCAGTTAATGCATGGGCTGACACATACGTGACCAGTCCACAGTCCATTGGATTTGCTATGAGCATGTCTATGGCCCAATGACATATGCAGAGTAATTTGCCTCTAGACTACCCCAAGTCAAGGGCAAGGATGATGGTATTCTATCAGTTTCATTTCTGCGTCTTTATCCGTGTCGTAATGGCACTCTTAAGCCGTGTTTCCACTGGACTTGTTATGGTCAGAGTAACCGAGACGATGGTTACTTTTCCCATTTTGAGTCCAGTGGAAACGGCCCCGTTCATTATCCTCTCGGTTACTTGAACCGAGCCGACCTCTGCCCAGCTTCTGCCCAGTAAGTAACCACATGAGTTTAACCGAGCTGATTAGTCCAGTGGAAATGCACCACTCGGTAAAACGCAACTCGGCGTACATGCACTGTGCACAAGTAATGTTTGCCAGCTCGGTTACTTTAACCATCGTCTCGGTTAAATTGACCGACTCAAAAGTCCAAGTGGGAACGACGGTCAAATTTGACCATTGGAAATGTAACCATTGTCTCGGTTAAATTTTAGTCCATTGGAAATGCAGCATAAGCAATCTATTGTCTGCCATTTTTCATGCGACTGAAAATCAGCGGTCCACCTATTGGTTCTTGTCTGGGTCCTTACCCCCCCCTCCCCACCAGGAGTGCTGTTGGTTTAACATGCCCAGCTAAGAAAATACTGGCTCCCTGGATTGTTAGCTGGCGACCCGCACACCCTTCTAGACCACTATTGCAAGCTAAAGATAATAGGCTGTGTTGACATTTGTGTAGGGCGCTATTGCAGTATACCAGTTTGTAGGTTTTTTTTAGTGTGGGGGGTAGAGGGGAGGTTATATTGCCTTGTGAATAAAAATGGCAGATGACTATGTGCAAGAATTTCACTGGTCTCACCATTGCATGACACGTATGTGTATATGGCTGATACATACAAGCCATACAAGTACATGTACTACAGTATGTACAAGTTCACTGAAGACTGCATAATGTACATGTTTATATCTCGGCTATAACTTTACTATTATGCAAAGAAGGGTCTCCAAGGGACCCCATAGGTGTTTAGAGCACAGTGCACTATAAGTTCAATTCAGCATTGCATAGCGGCCAGTGACCAGCAACCAGCAGGCCATTGGGAGGACAATATGTTTGATGAAGGGTTAGTTATGCTGGGCTTACCATGATATGACAGTCACAGCTTCTGTTGTTTTTCAATTATCAACCAGCTTAGTTTCTTCATTTTAATTTCTTTCCTACTGCTTACCCTTCTCCTTTATGCCAAAAATAATAGAAGCTGAATAAAAAGCTTTGAAAATGTATGCACTTTTTCAAACTGCTTTTCTTTAAATGCTCTCCTTACTAGTTACAGCTATCATTGTTATTATTGGAACTTAGTAACAACCACCAACTAGACAACTGTGTCACTCCAAACAGCTTTCAGTACCTTATTTCATTTTGAGAAATGAAGTCTACATTTGTTAGAAAGAGCCAATGGTATTTGGTCCTCATTGGAAAGAGTTGGGGCAAACATTAATTCTAGGACAACACTTGATATCAAGGTGTTGCTCACACACAAGGATCATGTCTCCAAGGGTTAGCCCAACACGGTGGAACTGTTTGGCAGGTCCGCTCCAAAAAGGCACAAGCATGCATTGACAGGCCTTTTACATGTGTATTTGCTCCATATATCCTCAGTTGGGCAGATTTGCTTAGACACAGTGGGCCCTGAAAAAGGAAGGAAAATCCTACATTTGGCAAAGCCCAATGCAGCCTGGCAATCACATTGCTATTTGCCAATTACAGGCTTTTCTCAGCTCCCACTGTAAATAGTCTTGCCCAGCCCAGGTACAACGTGCAAGAGCTGCTATTTGCCAATCTCCTCATTTTCCCTCCGAGGGATGGGAAAAAGCCAAATCTACAGTCTAGAATTTCTGACTGTTTGCCAGCCGACAGACGATGTCCAGCGCATGATTAGAACCCGCACTTTGAATATTTAATTCAATTAGACGGCTTCTGGTCTCACCCATACTTTATTCATGATGTTGTATCAGCACCGTACACAAATGTCAAGTCCATACCACGGGTTGCCTATGCAAAACTAACAGCATCCTCCGTTTAGAGAGGAAAAGATTAAAAGGGTGCACACACAGTGCATAAAGGCTGGCTTACACAACTACTGGTACATGTACATGTGTAACTGACTTCCTGAAAAGTGAATGGGTTATCTTTTCGTAAAGTAACATAAAAAGTGATGCAAATCGCTTTCTAAATTGAACGACATTTGGATCTTGGGAGGCCGTTTCTCACAGGCAGAGAGCTATTGCAATCCGAGCTAGACCTTTCTTGAGGCTAGTCTGTCTTTAAGAAAGGTCCTGCTAGGACAAAACATGTTTTCTTTCTTTTTTCGATTGGCAAGAGGAAGAGGAGGAGCCTCCTGCTACAAATCATGCTTTGGATCGGAGGGTGGGGCATGACAGGTTGATTTAATTTCAACATACAATGGGCCAGCCTTCCTTCTCACCATCACCCACACACCCATCCATCTATCCATCCATCCCCAATCTCCCAAGCAGTCAACCAATGGTAACTTTCAATGCATAATGTAGTGGGTTATTAGCGCAGCAGATATAAATCACTGCTATTTCCCCTTCCCACCTCTGGGCTGAATTTCACAAAGCATTGACAATCCATCCCAACTCAAGTGATGGATAATCCATAACACTTGCAATGGTCTGATTGTTTCAAAGAATCATTATTTTATGTTCTGTCTTACCATTGGTTGCACATTGTGATCAGTTTGGGGAAACAAAAACTGGATAGAAAAGGATCAGAGTCTGAGATGACAAAAATGTGTGGTGATAAAAAAAATAAACAAAATCTTCTTTTTTTTCTTTTTGTCTAAAGAATTGAGATGGCCTAGTGTTGTTTTGATTATAGCCTGAACCTTTCTCACAAGTAAAACACAGATAGGAAAGGGGAGAGGCAATTGGATACAGAAGATAGAAAAACTGACAAAGGAGGAAAGCTGGTGGATAGACTAGGGTGAGATAAAAGAAAAGGGCAGGGGTGGAACTGTCAGGCCCTCGATTCTTTCTGAGAATTACATCTGAGTCATTTCAGTCAGTAAGCACACTGTAGCAATGTTTTTGTATTTATATATTTGATTCACCCTAGCAGGAAAACAAACATGGTTGTAGCAGCTTGGAAGGATTCAGGCATTGCTCAGACTGCACTAGTTTCTCTTGGGTTCTGTTCTTGTCTTTTCTTTGTATCTCAGCCCTCAACCCTCTTGTGATAAAGAGTAATTTGGGAGGAAATCAGGAAGAGCCTAGAGAGTGGGGAGGTAAGGCACATCCGTCTGTCTTTATGCAAGCCCTCTGGAATTCACATGGACGTGTAACTTTCTTATTTCCTCTCTGTTTTCTATGTTATTTTTTCCTCTCATCCCCCGCAAGGAAATGTGTTCTGCTCTCTACACCTAACGGGCTGATTAATATCGCTGCAAGAGATTTGTGACAGGGAGGGGGGGGGGGGTAGCAGAGGGAGAAGCAGGGAGGGATAGGGGCTAGGAAGGAAAGACACGTAGGAATTATTTGCTGGCTGTAGCCTAGCAGTGCGGCGTTGGTGAGCAAATCGGTGCGAATATTTGATTGAGGATGGCTGGGCCTGCCTACCCATGGCCTCAGTGAGGCTGCAATGAAACTGATGTTGCGTACACGTCTGTCCATATATACATATACAAAGAAAATATGAAATGAAAGCATGGTAGGTTTACAGGCCTTAGTCCTAGAAGAGCCTTTCAGGGTAGGGGCCAGGGGAAATGAAGACAGAGCAATGGCGTCTTTTCTTTTCTGATCTCATTACAAACCTGAGTCCAATTAGCAGCCTGCAGTCACACCCATCAGCACAGAATGCACTGCACTCAGTCTCAGGCAAACAGTTGAGAAAAGCAAGACAAGATACAGATGCACAGACAGTACTTTCCTAATTGGATCTGTATGGCAGGTCAGGGCTTTTCCATATGTCCATTGCATTGACAGAGGAGAGAAAACAGGATTACCTCAATCAGGACTCGGTATATGTATACATGTACATATTGAGAAGGTTGTTTTCCTCTGTTATCTTAACTGCAATTAAAGCAGGGACCATGTTGTTTGTGTACATCAACTACAACCCTCATACACTGCCATGAATAAAAAAGAATCTAATTAGTCTGGAGTCCAAAAGGTGAGGGAGGGGGAGGGAAGGGAGGAGGGAGCGGAGGAGGGAGGGGAGGAGGGAGGGGAGGAGGGAGGGGAGGAGGGAGGGGAGGGAGGGAAGGGAGGGGGAGGGAGGGGAGGAGGGAGGGGGATCAGAGGAGGGAGGGGGAGGGAGGGGAGGAGGGAGGGGGAGGGAGGGGAGGAGGGAGGGGGAGGGAGGGGAGGAGGGAGGGGAGGAGGGAGGGGAGGAGGGAGTGGGAGGAGGGAATGGGAGGAGGGAGGGGGAGGAGGTACATGTAGGAGGGGGTAAACTATTAGGGTGAGGTAAGGGGAGAGGTAATAGGAACATGAGGGGGAGACCTGGTATAATTTGGAAAGCCAAGCGTACAATCTTAAAACACACAGTGTGCAACTGTACATTGTATGTTGAATCAGTTGCCTCCCGCCCTATAAAACCAGCCCCTCTTATCCGGCGAAGTAAACATCACCAGCATCCTTCTGGGTCAAGGTAACGTTGGAAATTGACAAATAAATCTCAAATAAAAAAAACCAATGTATACTTTAAAAGGTGGACATAAAAAAAACCAGAAAAGACAAAATTCCCACCATGGTAGCCTTGGGGACAATACAACGATTAATGAAATAAAGATTAATATAATGAATACAAAAGCCTGGCAGACCGTTTTGCAAAGGTCAACTGATTGCCTGAATGATTGAAATTCCCAGCAGCCGCAGGCTACAATGTCATTTCTTTCTTTTTCCCCCTTTTCAGAAATACGATTCGTTTATGCGACCATAGAAAGAGCTTTTGCCCTGCGGCGCTAATGGGCAACTCGTGTTGTTATCTACTTGCAGGGTACCAGTCAATTCATCAGTGAGCTGTTTTGGTGAGCCGCTTACCGGCCAAAATAATCTATAAACACGGCATATGATTATATCAAGCTTTCCAGACAGTACATTTACACTGTGGCAAGGCATCTGTATATACTGTACATGTACTGTACATGTACACGCGTGTATACATGTTAGCATAGAGCAAGGAAGGAGAGCTCTATGATGTGGGGATCATATGGCCTGCTTGTGGGATTTGGCGCCATTATCTATCCAGGTGCTTTCTATTCAAGGTTGACTTGACAGCGCACCAAATGGCAGAAGAAAGTGCTTCAAATGGGATATTAATCAGTGAGCTAATAAGTCAGCTGTTTAATTGCCAAAACAGTCAATAAACCAGGCCTATCACTATCAGCCTAATCAGAGGGTATATTGTAATAGGACAGATATGCAAATAAAAGCTGTGGGGATAAGGAGATGTTCTTTGGGGATTGGATGTCATTATTCAACAGCAAGAGATCATTCTAAATCAAGGCAGACTTGATTTCATACTCAATTGTGGAATGGTCATGTACCATTACCAATCAGCAAATCACCATCTTTCTCTTAAACCTCATCTGATCCCTTTGATCTTCCCTCCTCTCCTACTTAATCCCTTCCCTACCCCCTGCCCTTCCCTTTGATCTCACCCTACCAGCTATCCTCTTTGTTCTTTTTCTGTCATCCATGTCCCTATCACTCTCCCCTTCCTATTTCTTTTTTTGTCAGTGTCATTCTGCCTTTAAATTTAGAAAAAGGTCCTGCTATGATATAAACATCAGGCACAAAAATTTGGAATATTGGTATTTTTTATTAGTAAGCAAAATGTACGTATATTACTCTATTAAAAATCTTTATCTCATTAAAATCTAAATTGAAAAATTGTTCATGTTGTTACTTGTTGCAAATCAGGAGTAACTGCAGTGCATGTACATGTATCCATTTCTGCACTATATATTATTATCATTAGCATTGATTGCCTCCAACTATGAAAGATAAAGATCCCATTATCAACTCTGTGCCTTTAAGAAAGGTCCTGCTAGGATCAAAACATCAAGCCCACTAAATTTTGAGATTTGCATTTTGGTAATTTTAGTCAGTAAGCAATTTGCAACATTTTTGTATATCATTTTTGATGGTAATTCACCTCGGATCAAGCTACATGTGTAGATTCTGTAGCCCCACATCTAAGAGTTGTTCCCTAGGATCCTAGCAACGTTGTGCAGAAATTCAACCATTGTTATTATTAAATGACAGGAAAAGTGTGACAGCAAAGAGTAAAAAACACACATTGTTTGATAATTGATTGATGGGATTGAAATTGCGATGCTGACTCAGGATGGCGGGGGGGAAGAAAAGTGTCAATCAAAAATAGATCCCAGTGCGCAGTATTGTTTGGCCTTCTGTCCGTTGGAATATTGGATGGCAAAGGCCTGTACAAAGAAGAACTCTATGAGTCACAGGAGACAGACTGTGAGATAAAACAGAATGGATTCAATACCAGAGGTCCAGATCTCATTGCAGAAAAACCCTCAGCAGAGACTGATGACCAGATTAACATTCAATATCTTCTCCTTTTTCTGTCTAGCTGGTGTCCGCGGGGACAACGTGTCTTATTGGAACAGTGACAGTGATGTTAACTGGTATCCATGCATTGGTGAGTTGAAGGAGAGAGAATCTTTAGCCTGGCAAATAGATGATATTTTAGAAAGGGTTTAAAGGTCATCAAAATGTTGCAATATGCAACTCTGAAACATGTAGAGTTCCTGACTTCTCCATCCTAGCAGGAATGTCCATGCCCTTGAGAAAGGCCCTGCTAGGATCAAAACGTCCAACCCTCAAATTCTAATAAAAAGGTTAGCATCCAAGGTGAAATTGAACAGTGGAGTTTCTCAACCTCTACTTCCCACTTTGTTTTCTTAACCTTGCCCTTGCCGTAGAGGTATGGTGTGTATAAACAATAGAAATTACATCCAATTGAATTACTGATGAGTGGTTACTTGGTTGGGGGGAGGGGGAGGGGGAGGGGGGAGGGGGGGTTGCCATGACAGCTGGGCTGGGTCCAACTTGTCCAAATGACAAAATGACAGGAACCGGAAATGAAAAAACAATTCTGGAATTCTACTCCATGAATCATTGGATAGGATTCAAATAAGAATATCATTGCTATAGTTACTACAGCTTAGTCATTTCTAGTATTCCTTACCGAAATTCTCCTTTTTCCTATGTCGTGGAAGAATGTGTTTTTTAGTCAAATAAAGAATATTCTTTACACATGAAATGATGTGCAATTGAGTTCATCATACTATGGAGTTACATGTAGTCTGTGAAGACTGCTGAGATGGTATTCTGAGTTTATTCAACTGTGTAATGAACCCTTCTATTTCAATGACTTTGTAACAGAGTGACAGGGAGCTGAGAGGGAATTCAGAATTGGCAGTTGGTGAGGTAAGTCAGCAGATCAGGATGATTAAGTTCAGTGAGTGGACAGGGTGGACCTGTCACATTACAGTCATTGATGACATGACCATGAGTCTGGATTTCACTGCATGGCAGTTGGTGAGGTAAGTCAGCAGATCAGGATGATCAAGTTCAGTGAGTGGACAGGGTGGACCTGTCACATTACAGTCATTGATGACATGACCATGAGTCTGGATTTCACTGCATGGCAGTTGGTGAGGTAAGTCAGCAGATCAGGATGATCAAGTTCAGTGAGTGGACAGGGTGGACCTGTCACATTACAGTCATTGATGACATGACCATGGGTCTGGATTTCACTGCATGGCAGTTGGTGAGGTAAGTCAGCAGATCAGGATGATCAAGTTCAGTGAGTGGACAGGGTGGACCTGTCACATTACAGTCATTGGTGACATGACCATGAGTCTGGATTTCACCGTATGGCAGTTGGTGAGGTAAGTCAGCAGATCAGGATGATCAAGATCAGTGAGTGGACAGGGTGGACCTGTCACATTACAGTCATTGATGACATGACCATGAGTCTGGATTTCACTGCATGGCAGTTGGTGAGGTAAGTCAGCAGATCAGGATGATCAAGTTCAGTGAGTGGACAGGGTGGTCCTGTCACATTACAGTCATTGATGGCATGACCACGGGTCTGGATTTCACTACAAGGACAAAGATCTGAGTCTGCGATACCTCACACTTTCTTTGCTTGCTGCAAATGGACCGGAACCTGATGATACCTCATTCAGCTGCGCTACGGCTTGCTGGGGTCAGTAGGGACTCTAGACACAAAAGTGCATTCATCTTCAAGGAGAAGAGGGAGAATATTAGCTTCGATTTTCAATCAACGACTACGTCATCGTGGACTGCAAAGCAATCACGGCCAAGCCCCTTGTCTAAAGGCTAGGCTCCAGGGATAAACAAAAGTACATCCTTCGATTGCATGCTTATAATGCTACTCATTACTGCCTGCCTGACATTTAATCAATCAATCCGCCATACGCTGCTCATTTTTATTTTGGTTCCTAACGAAGGGGGGCAGGGGGGTAGACATGGTAAGTGAAATCTGTTCACTCAAGTACATGCATAGGTTGCTATGCACTTAAGTGTTAGGGCAACTAGCCTGGCACTATGTAGTCTGCGTACGATACATGTAAACATGTACATGCAATCCATTAACCGGTACCCAGCAAACACTGTCTCCATGCATAAGAGAGGCTTACAGCAATCCGTCAGTGCAGGTGGGAACCGGCCAAACATGTACACCTTCCCAGGATGTGGGGCCTGCACTCCGCCGTGTTTTATAAGCCGCCGCACGATGAGAAGCGATGAAACCTTAGAGTGTAGGAGACACTGCACTGCACTACCCAATGTCATCACAACACTCTAAAACCTTCTGAGGGCCCTACACAACGCTGTCTCTTCTTTGTCATGTATTCATAATATCACACGTGCCCTCTCCACACAGTGCACATATACACCGCCTTCCTGCGTTCAGAGGACATGGTTGAAGAATTCAGCCCTTCTTAAATGTATGCACGTGCTTGAAGACTGTCATCTTTCAAGTCCTAAGCATGGATGGCAAGGGAGATTGGGGGGATTGGTAATTCACTGTAGTGGACAACATTCGCTGTCAATGGTTGGAGCATCTTCTGAAACAAGGCTACCACTGTCTTCATGTCTTCTATTCATTTCAATGAAATAGCCGTACATGTAAACTGTTGTACAGGCATGAAAGCAGGACACCCTTTGCAAGTGGAGAGTACTCCGTTTTGAAACAGAATTTGTTTCTTCGGCTTTTGGATAACAGAGACAGAGCCTAAAGCTTGCATCTGTAAGTGGCCCTTTAAGTCTCACGCTAAACAGCACTGCATTAATGGTACATGTACACACACGCACGACAGCACTGCATTAAAGGTACACGCACGACAGCACTGCATTAAAGGTACACACACTACAGCACTGCATCAATGGTACGCACACGACAGCACTGCATTAAAGGTACATGTACTGTACATGTACCGGGTACATTTACACACATGGCAACACTGCATTAATGGTACGCACACTACAGCACTGCAATAATGGTATGCACATGACAGCACTGCATTACTGGTCATACAGACAAGACACACAGGAGCCTGCTATTTCCTCATTGCATGTACAAATGTAGCATTCACCACATACACGTACATGTACTGACATACACACATGCACCACACAGATACTTGGATTCTTTGCCAGCACAATTAATGGCAGTACATGCATCTCAATGTGTGCTTGACTCATTCAAACCAATGGATGACAATTGTGTCCATATCAAATAATGTACAAAGATACTTGTACAATAAGGTCAAATACTCATTATCAGGAAGGTTTGTTTAATTGTTGGCTCACGATGTTGGCTTGAAGGTAGCATCATTTGCGCTCAGTTCCTATTTATAACTATGCTTGGTTTGCGCCATACAGGGTTGTGGTTCTTGATAATCACTTCCTACAAAATTTCGAAAAATGGCAAAGAAAACATGTATAGGACAGGGACACCAGACCTCTGGTGTTGTGCACCAGTGCTCTTACCATCTGAGCTATCCATGCCAGCCCTTAGATGGTGGCCTTCCCTAATAGTCAACTAGTCTTTGGCACACCAGTGCTCTTACCATCTGAGCTATCCTGCCCTTAGATGGTGGCCTTCCCTAATAGTCAACTAGTCTTTGGCACACCAGTGCTCTTACCATCTGAGCTATCCAGCCCTTAGATGGCGGCCTTCCCTAATAGTCAACTAGTCTTTGGCACACCAGTGCTCTTACCATCTGAGCTATCCTGCCCTTAGATGGTGGCCTTCCCTAATAGTCAACTAGTCTTTGGCACACCAGCGCCCTTACCATCTGAGCTATCCAGCCCTTAGATGGTGGCCTTCCCTAATAGTCAACTAGTCTTTGGCACACCAGTGCTCTTCCATCTGAGCTATCCTGCCCTTAGATGGTGGCCTTCCCAAATAGTCAACCAGTCTTTGGCACACCAGTGCTCTTCCATCTGAGCTATCCTGCCCTTAGATGGTGGCCTTCCCAAATAGTCAACTAGTCTTTGCCAGGGTGGGGGTGCTATTTATATTTAAAGCTGCCTAGATTCATTACTTTCAAGAAGGCAATTTTTGGAAAAGCAATGGCCAATGGCAACTGCAACATTGTGTATTGTGCAATTTACTGTGACTGAGAATACTTTCACCTAGATACAATACTTTGTTAACATGATTGCATGGATAGTCCACCATTATGAGTGTCACCATGGTTACAGGCATTGTGCAGGTCTGACAACAGAGTCAGTATATTGTCATCTCCACCTCCCATCCGAGGTGGCTGGTTGCTACGGCAACTATTGTCAGTCACAACATCAAACATAATAGAAGGTAAATCGATCGATGGTACCCCCACCCTTCTCTTCCCTCTCCCCCCCCCCCCCCCAACGTGGCAATTCTGCAATTAATCCCATCCTTAACGAGCATGGGGCATAATTAATGTGCCGGCATGTGTGAACTTTCCTTTGGTGTTTGCAGTAACTCCCCTCCCTCCAAACACAGGCAATGGTTGTGCATCAACAGTGGCTTAATATTAAAAACTGAATGTATGTAAAGAAGACTGGTAGCCCCATGTCAATTCTTCCTTGTACATGTACATGTATACTACTACTGTACCTGTACATGAGCACATGAACACATTGCATGTATTTAAAACATGTAATGAACAGTGACACAATTTTTTAAAATCCATGTTACTCCAATTTTTAAAGACGTAACTCACAAACAAGTTGTTTACTGACTAAAATGACCTAATTGCAAATCCGAAAAATGTAGAGGTTTGACATTTTATTTCTAGTAGGACAAAAAACAGACAATGAGGCAATGAAAAAACAAAAAACAAAAAATGGTTGAGCCCACAAAACAGTCTTGAAAAACCATTACTCACGAGGCCTGATAGAGACTGGTGCTCAATGGTGTATTAACTATTCCATAGCAATGCAATGATGGTTAAAGGGGTGCCAGACTGAAATGGATGGACATAGGCATGGACTTCAGTGGCCCTAGAGATCCACTTTGTTTTATCTTCAAAGGAATTCTGTGCCGTATCCAGGATGGAACCAGCTGCAATCAATCAGACTGTTGTACGGTCGGCATAATGTACAACGTACTCCTAAATATAAAATTGCCATTGCAATGTTAGAGTGCACTGCTGCACCATTGCACCACGTAGGAATTCCTCCATGATTGCACTAATGCAATTTGTGTATGCATGAGTGCAGTAAGAAACGTGCTCTACATGTTTTATTAATACCTTATGAAGTCTTGCAATTGGCAAGCCACATATGTATACAAAATTCCAATAAACACAGAACTGCAAAGTTGCAAATTCTTACAGTGCAACAATAAATGAACATCGGTGTATGAATACTCTAAGCACAAAATTGTCACAAGACAGAAAAGAAATTTGCAAGGGGGAGGTGTTTTTCTGATCTGAGAATAAAAAAAGCAGATGATTAAGTTGAAGTAAGTATTGATGGAATGTTGACACCAAGGTAGCAGGAAGGGAAGCAGAGCATGACTTCTGTAAGCTAAGGGGACAGGGACCTGAACAAATATGGCCCCCACTTGACAACCAAGGATTAAAACAAAAATGTGCAGGCATTTTGAGGGCATGGAGTAGAATGCCCATGCTGTAATGTGTGTAGACAGCTGCTATTGAAGTTTCCTCTTGACCACATTGGCAAAAAAAGATAGATGTGTACGGATACAGTGCAATGGTTCTGTCACTGCCATGTGCTGGAACCATCAAATATTCAGTAACACCAATCCCGTAACCCATGCACAGACATCTGCAAAGCAGCTGCCCCAAATGATAAATCTGTTTGAAATATTCACCATCATGTTTCGTGAAGATCACAGCAAAAGAATGTCAGACTCTCAGACTCTCAATCATCCAATCCTTCTTCAGTTTCAATTCTCAAAAAAATGTTTCCATCCCAGCAGGAGCTTTGTCAAAGGCAGAGTCAGCTATTGGCACAGTATGTTAGGTGTAAAGAAGAACATCGTTCATTTACTTACAAGGATGTGTGTGACTATAATTATTTAGAGATGGCAGTATCAGTCAATTGGATGGAATATCACAGCCTAAAGATAGCACACAGCTTGTCCTAGTTCATTGCATACGATGAACTGAGCAGTTGTTGTTAGGAAAGGTTGTGCACTTTCCAAGAAAGACTTCTTTCATTTCAATACCAATGTCTGAAAAAGGCACTCCAAATATCCTGGTCTAACAACATCAGAACGGACGAACTAAATCACCTGACTCAAGTATTAGAGAAGATGGAATTGGTTGGATCAGAATGGCCTCAGAAAGGTGAGCAATCATCGTTGCTCCATCGCAATCATTCCATGGCATCCTGAGGGAAATGATCATTAATGCAAGGGCAACAACAACTTGGAGATGGAGAGTGGAAAAGGAGAGGAATGATTGGAAAACATGGATGAGGCCAGAGGATGTGCCAAGGTCAGGAACAAAGGTAACCAAACAGTGACAGCGAAATATTGGGATACAATGCCTTTTGTGCATCTTGAAATGGCCGTACTAGAGACAGCTGCATACCTGTTTATACACATGGGATATATGACAGAGTAAGCTGGTGCAGTGTGACAGTCATAGGCCCTTCATGGATCCCTAGATCAGACATAGGGCTTAGGCTTCATCCCCGTCACATAAAAACCATGAAACACAAGCTGTGGTTTGGCTCAAAATTGCAAGGTTTGCTGTCATGTTCAGTACAGAATACAGGTATGTTCTTTTAATAGCTGTGACACTATATCTACTTTTTCCTTTATTTGTTTGACTTTAATTTTGGAAAGAGCTTCATTTACTTTCTGTGATCCCCAAGCTACTGTAGCCAGATTTGTTTGAATTGTTTGGTTGTGTCTGGGAATGTGATCCCTGGAGATATACGGCAGCTAATTGTTAGATGCTTCTGACTGATGCCCCACCCCGGCAAAGCCTATAGTGGACTATCAGGGAAGGTCACCATCTAAGGGCTGGATAGCTCAGATGATTTAGAGCACTGATACGCAAACCAGAGGTCTTGGCTTCAAGTCCCAGTCCAGTCAAAATTTTCTTTGTCATTTTTCAAACCTGTGACACTACAATGGATGAAATATATGACGGCAAGCCTAAGCTCTTATTTTGTGAACGGCTAAATATGTTGTCCCTGTTAGACTGACCGTTCAAAAGCTGGAACAGGTTGGCAAGAGGGTTGCTCTTGGTAACTGAACCTGAAAGGTGTGTACTCCTGTTGTACACTGAGAATTCTACTGGAAAGATTCTAACAATGCCTGAGTTATTACAGTAAGTGGAAGGAGTGGAGCTCAGGCCAACATCAAAGTCTATGCCTTCAGTTTGTTAAAGGGTCCCTTCCCTTCTACTACTGTGAATCTGCATCCAACCCCACACCAGGGCTGACATGTCAATCAGGAAAAAGAAAAGCAGTTAGTGGTTTACAACAACAACTTACATGTAGTCAGTCTGCATGTTTGCATAGAAGTACTCTTTGGCATTGCATATGTACTCCTTGGCCGTTTCACGGGCGGTGGAGACATAGTCCTTCGCCCGGCCGAGCATGTCCGTCAAATCGTCCATGGCCTCTCGACGCTCCACCAAAAACGTCGGCATCTATGTTGTCCCGAAGTCAGCTGACTTTCCAGAGCGAAAAAAAGTCAAGGGCTAGAGATGGAGTTTGTCCTCCGTGCCTCTGACCAACCCAGTCACTGCCAGAAATCAACAGCAAGATTGCTGGTTTTTTGCACTCATTAAAATCCCATTAAAAGATTATTTTTGCAAACTCACAAGATGGAAGTTGTCAACAACAGTAGAGTGTCATGTGCAGGGCTTTCCCAAAAAAATAAGAAAGCAAAACCAAACGCTATAAAATGTGCAAATCACAAATGGGATCAGTATAAAAGTATAAAAAGATCGGAAAAAAGGCCAATTTTTTATGTTTCATGGGATTCCTTGTCCAAACAAGATGACAAGTAGTTTTGTTTGCCTCAAGGAGGGAAGGTAGTCTGTGGAATATTAATCACAAACAGTCACATCTCATGATGACTGAGAGCCAATCATGCTAGTTTCTTCTGGATATATCTATGATCCTTGAGAAGTTTCACTCAGCACCCAGGTTCCATGCCTCATGAGAAAAAGAAGAAGAAACATCCAGCATCTCCAGAAAAGCAGAACCGAAGACCAGGGACTTTTTGGTTTGCCAGAATCGCAGAGCAGAGCGGTGTATCTGTGGCAAGATCCTGCTCTATCCACGGACACCACAATGATCTTCCAAACCCGGCCCTGCAGATCACCAGAGTGTAGTAGAGACACACTCCATTTGTAATGCATCAAGTCAGGGTGAGATATAAGAAAACCACACACACACCACCATCACACAAGCAATCCCTCCAGCTTCACAAGATGAAGGATTTCTCCAGCGACGGTTTTCAGGTGGGTTTGTGATTCCTTGCCCTCCTCAATCCAAACCAGTAGAAGAGAGAGTTGGCAGTGCTCCGGTTATATCTGATGGATCTTTGGCAAATTTGTGGTTTCACTGGGGTTTTTTCTGGAGACACAGCTAAGAAGGCTGAGCACACGAAGCTAGCTATGAAGTCACAACTCCATCGTGTGGTTGGTACTACCCATGCAATGCGTGTGCTGCTGTGAGTGAGTGCAGCACAAGTGGCTGGTTAGAGGCCCCCGAGTGCTTGACGCTGGTCTCGGCTGGCCTGACCACCAACAGCAGCGACAACAACAGCAGCAGCAATGACAACGGTGTGCACCGCTCCACTCCTCCTAGTCTTCTGACAACGGCCAGCCGAGAAAGAGGGGGGAAAATACCCCACGGGATGGAGAACGAGAGAGATGGAGAGACACTCAGCATAGTCGCCAGGGCTGGCGTGATGATCAATGCGGCCATGCAAATTAAACACGGATGGACCGTACCATTCCGGGAAGAGGGGGGATGTTGAGATATGATGCAGCCGAGGCAATAATGCGTGTGCACATTTGAAGCCTTCGGTATATCTCTCTGCCTTCCCCCACCCTCCACTCCACTCCTCCCCACCCCTAAACCTTCTGGCAAATCAATATTGGAGCGCTCATCGAAGGCCAGCTTGGACAATTCCACCTCGACGCTAGCTTTCATTACTAAGTGCTCTCTCTCTCTCTCTTCCTGCGCAGCTTCATAATGACAAGCTCCGTCAACAACACGCAAGCAGTGGTGCTAGGACTTATACAAGTCTACCTTTTCTCCTGGAAGTCTGAGGAGACTGTTTTGGTAGACTGGGATTAGACTTGATTCCAGTCCCTCTTGTAGATTCCATCCATGGGGTATATAGGGGCCCTTTTGGCTCTTGAAGTAAGGTAGACTTGAGCCAGTCATGTCAGCTCTTGTTCTACTTTGCATATAAAATGTTGTCCATGTGTTCATGCATAAACTGATAAACACAGAGGGGTACATCACAAGGAAAACGGTGGCATTTTGTGGCAGATGGACACAGGAAAAACAAAGACAGTTCGAATAGTAATGGTTATGTTATTTGTGAAAGAATTGAAGTACACTGTAATGCCTCATGCATATTCCTCATCTTCTTTTTACTAGACCCCTTGACCTTAGCCTTAAGAGTAGGTCCGTGTCACGTGATTTGTGATCCAATCACAACAATTCAATGAGTGTTTACCCTGCTCCATGTCAAATAAGTACTGCATGCTCAGTGTTTTGCCCGATTGCCTGCTTAACAAAATACAGACAGCTCACACAGGATTTGAACCCTTGACTCCTGCTTCCTAGTCCTGACGTTATAACCACTGGACCATCGAGCTGGTCGAGGTCGTGAGGTGGAATCGGATCTGTATCGTGGCAGGTACGGTACCACATTGCAAAAAAATAAATACATTACATGTATATCTATAAATCAGAGCATGTCTAGGATTTTGAATTTGTCTTTTCTTTTTATAGACAACTCAGACTTGTCTTGTGCGGTAAAACTTTAAGGACAGAGACTGTCTTCATAATACAGTTGTATGCCCACACCATGCTATGGGCACTGATTGAGCCCAACAATATCAAGCTCCATTTAATTGATGCAGCCATTGAGCAGTGAGCAAACACCAATCTTAACATCTATGAAGAGAAATGGTGCATGAACAGCCAGCCACACCAAACCCAAATCATGTATCAGGTGCCCAGGCAAGCCCAAATATCTCAAATGTTCAGTGTATAAAGTATAATTAGCAATGAAAACTATCTTTTGTGAATATGTGTGGTTCTGAAAAGAACCAGAGAAACTCGACGTTTCAAACAGTATACTCTGTTTGTCTTCAGGAGAGGAAATACCCGAGTATCAAAACTAAGTAAAACAGACATAGCTGACTGCTTTCTGAATATTCAGGGCCTGCCAGGATTGGAACATCAAGCACTAAAGATTGTTGGGCATAAAACAGCAGAAAGCAATTCATAACTGTGGCTCCAAATCCTGCAAAACAAAATGGTGGACTAGAGGGACTGAAGCAGTGTCCCTTTATAATAAGAAAGTCTGTGCACAGTTAGCATGCTCATGGCCTCATTGTTATTGCTGCAAACATGATTTGTACTTTTCCTCTTTAATTTTTTTTTTTTGGGGGGGAGAGCATTTTCTACCATCTAATTAAAAGGGTCTATTCATGAGTTTGGCAGGGTAACAATATTGGCTGGCGACCAGTGCACAATACACTGCACACTGCTATTGAGTGATGGTGTACATGTAGGTCGTAGGCAATGTCACAACCTTTCCTCTCGGTCAAGGAAGCAAATGATCGGGGATGCAGAAAACTGAAGGTCAACTCAGCTACCATAATTGAGCTAGGTGTAGATAGAGACCAAATGAGCCATGTATTGTTGCTGAGCAACAGCTGAAGAATGGAGCTGGTAACGCCCACAATGAAAACACATAGCATTTTCACTGTCACTTGTAGGAAGGCAGCACATATGCACTCATCAAATGGCCTCATATTCATTGACCCAAAAATCGTGAGGCCATCAAAACTGTAAACTACATATGTACATGTATCCATGTAGCATCAGAGCAAGGAAAGAGTGACTGGATTGGAATTTGGATCTCTTGTCTGATGTACCAGTGCTCTACCATCTAATCTATCTAGTCCTTAAATCTTATGGGCAATTCATGGCATTCTCTGGGCAAATACCAAGACTCTCTCTATCACCTGGTCTATACATAATATCACTTCAATATTAAAATGCTGGGAAGTGTGTAAGCTTTTATGACTACACCTATTTCATTGCATCTTCAAGCAGAAATTGTTTCTACAAAACCACACACCATCTTTCCAACTGGTTACTTTAATTCAAAGAGCTACCCCTACCAATCCTATGCATCAGTTTGACAAACGCAGCCATCTTTACACATTCTAGTCAATGCATATACATGTAGGTCACATTTGTTAAGCAACAATGTCCTCTCCCAAAACAAACTGGTTCAGTATCATGTGATGAAACTACCCATCTGAGAAGATTAACAAATGTCCAATTTGACGAGAACAAATCGTTATCACCCAAGCATGCACGCTCAGAGCTGAGGCCTCATTAATTGCTCAACGGTGTGCGACGGACCGGTGATGGGGAAAAAATAAACATTAACAATTGATCAGTCTGATACCTACAAGCTAATACTGGCTTGCATTAACATGGAGCAATTAGGTGCAATATCTCTTGACATCAGCGATTATTTCATGTCACAATCTTTCTGTGTTTTGCTTTTTCTAGCAGCTCCACCTCCTGATGTTTGTCTCCTTTTTCCTGTAACCAGTCTTTCAGGCTGGACATCCAAGTCACCCTTCTTCCTCTACTCAATCCCAAGGTTTATCAAAACCTTTTTTTCTCAGGATGTAAGCAAGGATATTTCAATTGTTAGGCTCTTATTTCACTTGTCAGCTTTCGGGTCACTCCTACATGTAACTCCTATCTTACACTTGTACATGTTTATATTAAGAGACAATCTGAATCCTCCCTCGTCCATCCATCCTTCCATCCAAGCAGCCCCCTCTCTAAGACAGATAAAGGAGCAGCACTTTAATGCAATCAACACCGACCATAGATAGATTTCTAAAAATGAACAAAAAGGAAATGGACAAAGACTAACCATATGCAGGCCAGTCTAAACACACTGACACCTAGCAGGACCTTTCTCAAAGGCAGAAAGGTTGTTTGATGTTTGCCGATTGTGAAGGAGCATAGTAATTAGGTCTAGCCTCTGTGTGTTTTTAAGCAGATGAATGGATCTTGTTTCCTGGAAGAGGGAGCTGCCATTATTGAATGGGACGTCATCCACTGCTGTCTTGTGTTGATTTGCTTTATTTCATGCAATTACTGTCAGTCTCTCTACTAATTGCTCTATTTCCCTCTTCCAAGAAATACTTTGAGAAGCAGAAGATGAAAAAGAATAAAATAAAGACATTCTTCATTAAAAGATACACCTTTTCTTTCAAAAATCCAAACAATATCGGATCATTTTTGGGGGATAAATTCTTGTGCTTCTTTTCTTCAACTGATGCTGACAACTATCTTGTCAACAGTGAAGAATTCCAACTGAGTTTGATGATGCTTGTCATCGGTGCAAAAAAGTACTTCAATAACTGACCAAAAATAGACTGGATACTGGCAGAAAGCATCGCAATAAAAGCTGAGGATGCCTATTCTTCTCTTAAAATACTACTTGAGCGACTGCAGTAGTAACATGACTCTGTCAGGATTCTGAAGACTGAAAGAAAGAATGCAAAGATGGGTGTATAGCCAACCTCAAGGGAGATGGGATTAACATCATGCGTCTCTCTCTCTCTCTCCTTTCCTTTAATTTTAGAAAACGAAATCCAAGTGAATGAGGTGTGTTGCAACGAGACTCTTGAAGGGGGGGGCAGATCGTACATGGAGAAAGAGAAATGTGGGAAGAGAGAGGGGGGCGAGGGGGAATTAAAGCAGAGAAAGAGAGAGAGGGATGGATAGAAAGAGAAAGAGAGAGAGGGATGGATAGAAAGAGAAAGAGAGAAAATAGACAGAGAGTGAGAGCGCGTTGTTCGACTGTCAGCTGAGATACTGCCCCGAATCAATTAGTGTCCAGGGTTGACCTTGGATGTAATAAATCCTGTAAGCCATAAGATGCATGCACTGATTGGATTCTGAACGGTATCATCAAAGGAAAGAGCACATGTCAGGGAAAAAATGAAAAGGAATCAGTCATTTGGAGGGAACTCCGTCTGAGAACTGCACTGTCTCCAATCATCCCCAACTCTCTTTGCCACTATTGAAAATGGACAATTAAAACTTGGTTTCAGAAAAAAAAATTGCAGCCATTACCTTGTACCTCCACTCTCAACCCTCACTTAGAAAAGGAAAGGCAAGTATAGAAACCATGTCCTTCTATTGGAGCTTAATTCTATTTGGCTCAATAAAACAGGAAAGAGGGGAAAACCTGAAGGATGCAGTTGAATTCATTAGAAAATAGGCATAGCGGTAAGCTGGCAATAGCATCAATGATCACAATATTAACAAGGCACAGTGGGATATTGCAAAGCACGTTGAGAGGTTTAGGATTACTGAAAAAGTGAACAGAAAATAAGGCAAAGGACATTGACATTGCCTTCGATCCAACCCTACATGTACCAACTATCCCCGTTGTCCTCTGTCTGTCATGTGTCCCCCATTGCTCTCCCTTTCCTATTTGATTCTGTCCCTGTCATTCTGCCTTTGAGAAAAGAACTGCTACGATCTAACCATCAGACCCTCCTCAATGTTTATATAAAGGAGGCTCAGTTGGATTTTTCTTGATTTCAAATTTACTGAATTATATTCAGCCCTACTTGTAGTAAGAATTAACATAAGTATGGCTTATGAGAGCGCTCTATTAAATGATTTAGATATTCATGATTATCTTGCACACTTTTCATGCCCTATCTCATCAAGCTTTGACCACGCACTCTGTTCCCCTCAAACAAGCTCCCTGACCACCTCATTAACTATTAATGGCAGGGGGCTCCGTACATTGACAGCTCCGTCTGAGCGTGACTGCATTGGCACCTGTGCATGGTGACCCAGGTCATGGAGGGGGAGGAGGAGGAGGAGGAGGAGGAGGGGGGAGGAGGAGGAGGAGGATGGGGAGGAGGAGGAGGAGGAGGAGGAGGAGGAGGAGGAGGAGGAGGAGGAGGAGGAGGAGGAGGGGGAGGGGGAGGGGGAGAAGGAGGAGAAGGAGAAGGAGGAGGAGGAGGAGGAGGAGGGGAGGAGGAGGAGGAGAAGGAGGAGGAGGAGGAGGAGGAGGAGGAGGAGGAGGAGGGGGAGGGGGAGGAGGAGGAGGAGGAGGAGGAGGAGGAGGAGGAGGAGGAGGAGGAGGAGGAGGAGGAGGAGGAGGAGGAGGAGGAGGAGGAGGAGGAGGAGGAGGAGGAGGGGGAGGAGGAGGGGGAGGGGGGAGGAGGAGGAGGAGGAGGAGGAGGAGGAGGAGGAGGAGGAGGAGGAGGAGGAGGAGGAGGAGGAGGAGGAGGAGGAGGAGGGGGAGGAGGAGGGGGAGGGGGAGGAGGAGGAGGAGGAGGAGGGGGAGGGGGGAGGAGGAGGAGGAGAAGGAGGAGGAGGAGGAGGAGAAGGAGGAGGAGGAGGAGGGGGAGGGGGAGGAGGAGGAGGAGGAGGAGGAGGAGGAGGAGGAGGAGGAGGAGGAGGAGGAGGAGGAGGAGGAGGAGGAGGAGGAGGAGGAGGAGGAGGAGGAGGAGGAGGAGGAGGAGGAGGAGGAGGAGGAGGATGAGGAGGAGGAGGGGGAGGAGGAGGAGGAGGAGGAGGAGGAGGAGGAGGAGGAGGAGGAGGAGGAGGAGGAGGAGGAGGAGGAGGAGGAGGAGGAGGAGGAGGAGGAGGACGACGGCGACAACGAGGAGTAGGAACAGGAGGAGCAAGAGGAAGATGGGAATGGGGTTGAAGGAGTATGCCTATATTAGGAGCATCAGGGTTCACTAAGGCAATGGAAAGGGAGAGAGGGGGTAGGGTTAAACAAAGTCAGAGATGAGAGAATACTTGGATGATTTAATCAATCTTGCGAGAGGCAACATCTCAGATAAGAAAAAATGAATCTTCCACAGGCAGGCCTTGGCCTTTCACAGAGGATATTCAGGGAGCATTCTCTCTGAACTGTTTCTGTCTTAGGCAAAGGTTCTACTGGGATCCAGACAAAGTCTTGGCCACAAATTCTGACTCAATACTCAGAATACTGAGAACAAACCTTCCAAAGAAAGCATAGGCTGCATGTTCAGCTTTGTGTGCGACTGGGACAAAGCCTCAGGCCAAGAGCCTTCTCAGGGAGTTGGTTCAAAGTCCCTCACGTCCTGAGAAGAATCTACTCATCACCAATGTGACTGCGTTAGTATACACCCAGTCATTGAATTTTACATGAAAGCATCCTTCATGGACAGATGTTTTCAGCGGTGAATCTTTAAAAGGCTTGCCAACTCCATCTGCAGGCAGCAGGAATAAATCACTCAGACCTTGCACTTGTAGCTGATAGCTTGACATCCCTTCTCCCATACCCCTGTGCTAGCCTGCAGGCATGGCACAGCATCAAAGAGGGCACTGGTGGGCTGAGTGAATCCAGGGTACCAGTGATACATTACTGTCTGGCTGAGTGAATCCAGGGTACCAGTGATGCACCACTGTCTGGCTGAGTGAATCCAGAGTACCAGTGATGCATCACTGTCTGGCTGAGTGAATCCAGGGTACCAGTGATGCATCACTGTCTGGCTGAGTGAATCCAGGTTACCAGTGATGCTTCACTGTCTGGCTGAGTGAGTGAATGAAATAATGACACAGCAGCCGATTTCACGAAACTTCAAATGTTGCGTACGCAACATTTTGTTGCGTAACTTACGCATCATTTTGCTGCCTTTTCTAAATAGTGCACAAAAGAGCCATTGTGGCGCAAGACTTATGCAACATTTGTACGTTGCATAACTTACGCAAGGTCCATAACCCTTTATGTCATGACACAATCTGTACTTATGTTGTCAGGCACAATCTCACCTGTTCTGCAATCAGTATCACCTCTTAATGTCTCCCTCTTCCTCCCCCATGAACAGGGTTAAAGACACACCCAAGGATGTTCAGTGACCAGTAAAAGGCTAGAGCATTGCTCTCTCATTATCTCCCTCTGCCCCTGCCTCTGCCTCTGCCTCTGCCTCTGCCTCTGCCCCTGCCTCTGCCCCTGCCTCTGCCCCTGCCCCTGCCCCTGCCTCTGCCTCTGCCTCTGCCTCTAGCTCTGCCTCTAGCTCTGCCTCTGCCCCTGCCTCTGCCCCTGCCACTGCCCCTGCCTCTGCCTCTGCCTCTGCCTCTGCCTCTGCCCCTGCCCCTGCCCCTGCCCCTGCCCCTGCCCCTGCCCCTGCCCCTGCCCCTGCCCCTGCCCCTGCCCCTGCCCCTGCCCCTGCCCCTGCCCCTGCCCCTGCCCCTGCCCCTGCCCCTGCCCCTGCCCCTGCCCCTGCCCCTGCCCCTGCCCCTGCCCCTGCCCCTGCCCCTGCCCCTGCCCCTGCCCCTGCCCCTGCCCCTGCCCCTGCCCCTGCCCTGCCCTGCCCCTGCCTCTGCCTCTGCCTCTGCCCCTGCCTCTGCCCCTGCCTCTGCCTCTACCTCTTCCTCTGCCCCTTCCCCTGCCCCTGCCTCTGCCTCTGCCTCTACCTCTGCCCCCGCGTCTGCCTCTACCTTTTCCTCTGCCCCTGCCCCTGCCCCTGCCTCTGCCTCTGCCTCTGCCTCTGCCTCTGCCTCTGCCTCTGCCTCTGCCTCTGCCTCTGCCTCTGCCTCTGCCTCTGCCTCTGCCTCTGCCTCTGCCTCTGCCTCTGCCTCTGCCTCTGCCTCTGCCTCTGCCTCTGCCTCTGCCTCTGCCTCTGCCTCTGCCTCTGCCTCTGCCTCTGCCCCTCCTGAGATTTGAGCATTTCCAATGGTCCGTCCGATGACAACCTTGGAACAGTCTTATTGCATTTCAAGTAGTATGTCTCACTCTTCATTCAATGCTGTCATGGCAACCAGGGGCATTGAACTTTTCCCAGTTTTCAACAGACTGCTTTTGAGTTGCGGGCACTGACATTTGAATAGCAAGGAGAATGCACTTAATATGTTACAATCTGCCACCAACAAAATGCCTCAGATTTAATCCTCATTTTGGGGGGAACTAGGGCTGGAATGCCTGCACAACAAATGTACACATATTTGCATATATATGTAGAAAGCAAATGAATATGTATAAATCACATGAATATGTATAAATCACATGAATGTGTATAAATCACATGAATGTGTATAAATCACATGAATATGTATAAATCACATGAATGTGTATAAATCACATGAATATGTATAAATCACATGAATATGTATTAATCACATGAATATGTATAAATCACATAAATATATGTATGTTAGACAACTTGTCAAAGAAGTTGCTGGGAAGATTCCTGCTATGAAACAAAAAATCCACATGCCAAAATTCTTCTGTGGAAAGACAGAATGTGAATGCCAATAATTTTCACAAGATGTTGGATGATCCAAGCACTGAAATAAGAGTTTCAAAACTCAAACATGTGCACATGGGCCTCAAATATCCAGCATTTTAAGTGGGAATTAAAGCTTTGCATGGTGGAAGTTGCATAGGATGTAGGTTTGTGGGTACACCATGTACAGTACTTGTATCTTCATGAGAGGTGTGGGTTCTAAGAAGAACCAGTGAGTGTTTGTTCGTAGAAGGTGTGAAGTGCATGGAGTATACAGACCACCTTGACCATTAGCACAATGACACATGGACTAACATAAGAACTCATGATAATACCATGCCTTATAAATTTGCAATCATTCTTCACAGATATACACTCGGATTTTATGTTGAAATGACAACAAAGTGTAGTGCATGTTTTGTCTGAATTTGCCCATTTCATGTTCAAACTCCCTGAAGCAGACACAAACACGACCAGAGAGGACCACTCACTACTTGCATGGCGGACCAATGACGTCTGGTTGCCAGGACAACCAACAGAGAAGTAATTGATTTCCATTGAGCGAGGGATACACACACTCAGAGGAATAGACACAGACAAGAGAAAAGAAGAACTATGAGAGGGATGCAGCTTTCTGCAGACCACACCCTGGGATCTTGTCCCATCAAGGAAACTCTCATAAAAATAGAAATAGCGCGATGACAATTTCAATATCTATTGTCCTCTTGTAATTTTCCACTCCTCGAAAAAAAAAATACCCTTCATCTTTTTTTCTCAATTGCCAGCAGTTAGAATTTAAGCCTGCGATTGGAATAGCAATGAGTTGATTATTGAAAGCTATGAATAAGAACTGCTTGGTGATTTCTATATAACAACACTGGACTTCTTCTCTACGTGCATTTCAAGCATCTATAGGCTAAGCATGCTTCACATGAATTCCCATTGTAAAATATGACTCTGCTGGTCTGTCATCCCTGTCCTCATTTCTCTGCCATTCCTATCTGATTTGTCCTTGTCCTTCTTGTCCTGCCAGGATCAAAATGTCAGCCCTAAGTGTCTTTCGTTCATTTATTCATTCTTATATTATTTTTACCTCATCTCATTTCATTAATTTACAAGGCATTAATATACATGCATGCAGTTTTGAATATCATAGTTCAAGATTATTTTACAAAATATATTTATACACTAAGGGCACATTTTTTCTAGTTTTGGATGGCAGAAGGGGATCTTTACTAATTTCAGAGAGAAAAATGACACAGGCTGCGAAATGTTCATTAGTGAATTAATTAGCATTGAGAGTCCACTATCTTTGCTGAGGTGAGGGCACCAGTCATAAGCAGTTAACCATTGTCTGCTGTATAGTAATATCCTTATGGCTACACTCTCAACAAACAGGAAAAATAACATGAAGAAAAACATTCCATGTAGTGAGTCATATCATATGCATTGCCCTGCACGACCACAACAAACACCTTCATCCCTATACCTAACGTCTCTGGCGAAATTGATTCCATTTGGTAATATCAAATATGGCATGCAGTATGCAACCTAGTGCGGGTCAAGAGGGCAGCAGTCTGATATCCTGCAGGAAGATTTCCTCACAGATACTTGCAGGACCTGTCATTGTGATTCTTGTAGGATCTTCCTCAAGGGCAGAATCGGAGAGATTTTGTGAGATTGCTTGAAGCAGGAAAACAGACATGATCCAACTTGTCAGATAGTTGTAGAAAGCATAGGCAGCTTTGTGCAGTGGACAAATGTGCCCTGTTTACTCAAATTTTCATCGGACGTAACATTTACAAAGGGGCCAATTTTACAAACTTTATGTATGTAGAAGGCCAAACATTTCAATCTGTTGAGAAAGCAGAAAGGTCCTGCTAGGATCCAAACATTCTGCCTTTGAGAAAGGTCCTGCTAGGATCCAAACATTCTGCCTTTGAGAAAGGTCCTGCTAGGAACCAAACATTCTGCCTTTGAGAAAGTTCCTGCTAGGATCAAAACATTCTGCATTTGACAAAGGTCCTGCTAGGATCAAAACATTCTGCCTTTGAGAATGGTCCTGCTAGGATACAAACATCAAGCACTGTAATTTTATTTATTTTATTTTATTTCATTTCTTAAAGATTTTGGGTTGGTTTTTTTTCATCATAAGTAGTCAGTAAGCAGTTTGCCACATTTTTAAATCATTACTTTATAAATAATTTTGTGAAAATAGCCTTGGGCAAGGAAGGGCCGTGCTAAGGGCCGTGCTAGGATCCAAACATCCAGCCATTTGTATTTGGGTCTCCACTTCCTATACTTCTATCCTTCCAAATAATGGCCTTGAATTTGCCAGCAATCAACCCCCAAACTAAGCGTGCCATGGCAACCATGGGGTCAGTTTTCACTTTGCAATTAACCTCCTAGGCCCTTTGGGCTTTGAGGGTATTGCCAGCATTGTTGCAATCTACAATCCACTGCAATGGGTCAGTCAGGAAGCCTCATCTCACATACATACAGTCCACTCTACAAGATGAACACTGAACAATCACAGCTGGTACTGTCACTGCATATCTCAGGTACTAAGGGACCTAGAGAGGGCGCTCTAACCATCCCCTATAAGGATGCACAACACTAAAACAAGCTCCCATTGATCACTGTACAAAAACACTCACTTTCAAAGCCAATTATTCCACACCCAAAAGTCTCTCAGCTCTTGTAGCTATACAGAAAATTGTAGTTTGGACATTCATCTCTCAGATTCTTTTCAATTATTCTTCCCTTAGCCGCTTAGATTTGTTGGCTAATTTCTTAGATTTATGTCAAAAAGATAACATCAAGGGCTACAAGAACAAGGGAACCTTCTTGCAAGCTTCCTTCCAAAACATAACTTTGATATTTCTTTTATTCTTTTATTTGTGCACAAACAGTCTGACAACAGGGAAGGATTGAAGGATTGTTTGTGGTATGGGTAACTTTACTAACCATTTTGAACAAAAACCTTTTCAATGCGCATAATTTAGTGAAAATAATAGAAACTGGTTGACATATTTCTATACGGTGTGGTTTTGTGATAAATAAGAAAGTTCCAAAAATAAAGTACGGCAAACCAATATTTTCGGTTTACATTTTGAAGCAACAGATTTTTGCAGATTTTTTTAAAGGTATGAAACGTGTCCATGTATACATGCATAGCACATTCATGGGAGCACACAACACTATGCATCCGAGTGCCAAGAATCTACAATCTACAACAACAGAGGGCAGTATGCTTCTTTCAGCACCTGAGCAACTGCCTGGCAATAAATAGTCACTAGAGGGGGCTATACAAGTACACTAGTCCTTGCACACAGAATGGCCTGCGTTGACAGAGCTGATGGAGACAGAGGGGTCTCCTGAATAACAAATAGTTCCCTGAAATGAAACCAAAAAAGGGAAGGGCAGGAAAATACTTACTTGTACCAGCAGAGGAAGGCCACTGCAATTCCTAGAACGCCAACAGCCACACAGCCGCACACAATCACTGCATATGGGAAGAGAGAGGGAATTAATTCATCTATGACCTTCCCTTCACTGTCCAATAACGCAACTTGATCAATAGTAATCTATGTGATAGGTTGAAGGGAATACCATCATTGCTGCGTACTTGTACATAATATGTGTGAACAAACTTCAATGTGACTCAAACTGCATTTTCCAAGGACTTGAAGTCACGATGACAAATCAATGACTAGGATTCATGCTTTCTGACTCGGACTTGAGAGATGTGACTTGGACTCTGAATAAGAGTCAGTCATTCTCTGGAAGGTTTGCAGAGACACTGTGTCAGTCATCTGTATGGAGCCAGGAACTCTGACAATGTCTGAGAGGAGACAATAATGTCTTCCAGAAAACACACAAGCACCATGATCCAGATGCAATCCTGCAGTCTCCTGACAATGGGCAGAGCAAACATTGTCCAAAACGTTGTTACTTGCTCACCTCAGAGCCCCAATTTAATACATGAAGTCACTGCAAAGTATGCACATTGTGATTCCATCATGCAATCCTTCACATCTGCATGTACTTACAGTGTATCTAGTCACTATTGTTCAGATTGTACATACGTACTTGTACATGTATGCAGTACATTGTTCTCGATTCGACTTTAGCGAGTTTTAGAATGCCACATGATTTAAAACAAATCCCCATATGGTAGTCATGGGCCATGGGCAATGGAAAGTGGCTCGATGCAAGATACCAGTAGATAAGACTGGCTGAAGATGAGTGCTTTTAGAAGTGCTTTATAAGAATTGACAGTATAAGGAGCTGCATTCATGCTAGTGATGGAAGACTGCTCCATATTGTAGGCTCATCTCTGCCTCACTTTAAAATCAGACAAACTTCCTTCCTCCCAGGCCTTGTAATCACACACAAGCATCGCACTTTTCCTTTCTGTTTAATCTCATTAGTATTTGATGGCTTATCACATTAAGCCTGAACAACTGCCAGTGTTCCCATGTACATGTGTAGAACACAGCATAACCAGGCACTATGGCACTATTGTCTGCCGTCTGTCTGTCCCTCTATTCCAAGCACACACAGCCAGAGACACTTACAGACTCCATCGCCTATAATTCAATCAGTTCCCTGGTTGTTGTTGGGTTTAGATGCGGGGTTTTTTTTTAACCAGGGACTGGAGACATTCTAACTGCTGCTACTGCTGAGCCTAACTGGATTATGAAGGCAATGTGCAGCCATGCAGGGCATGTTGGAGTGTAAAACCCGGCAAATGTCTATCCACCTAGCCAGAACCTCTCTCTCCAAAACTCTGTCCACTCCTTTCCTTTCCACATCTTATATCCCGCACCATGCCTTGACTTGTGAATAATTCCATACGCATTATAATGCATCCTATCTAACTCAACTGATGACTGACAACCAATCTTGAAACCAGTCCTGTCATAGTTGTTTTGATGGGCCATATGGTTTCTGTGTTTGGCTAATCGTCATGGGATTGCTGATCAATAATGATGAGATTTGGAAGATTTGAAGGTTTGCATGGTGGTAGTACCAAGTGGAAGGTTTGCATGGTGGAAGTACCAAGTGGAAGGTTTGCATGGTGGAAGTACCAAGTGGAAGGTTTGCATGGTGGTAGTACCAAGTGGAAGGTTTGCATGGTGGAAGTACCAAGTGGAAGGTTTGCATGGTGGTAGTACCAAGTGGAAGGTTTGCATGGTGGAAGTACCAAGTGGAAGGTTTGCATGGTGGAAGTACCAAGTGGAAGGTTTGCATGGTGGAAGTACCAAGTGGAAGGTTTGCATGGTGGAAGTACCAAGTGGAAGGTTTGCATGGTGGTAGTACCAAGTGGAAGGTTTGCATGGTGGAAGTACCAAGTGGAAGGTTTGCATGGTGGAAGTACCAAGTGGAAGGTTTGCATGGTGGTAGTACCAAGTGGAAGGTTTGCATGGTGGAAGTACCAAGTGGAAGGTTTGCATGGTGGTAGTACCAAGTGGAAGGTTTGCATGGTGGTAGTACCAAGTGGAAGGTTTGCATGGTGGAAGTACCAAGTGGAAGGTTTGCATGGTGGTAGTACCAAGTGGAAGGTTTGCATGGTGGTAGTACCAAGTGGAAGGTTTGCATGGTGGAAGTACCAAGTGGAAGGTTTGCATGGTGGAAGTACAAAGTGGAAGGTTTGCATGGTGGATGTACCAAGTGGAAGGTTTGCATGATGGTACAAAGTGGAAGGTTTACAGAAAAACCATGTGAATCACCTCTTATCAGATGGGGTGTGGCTCTGAAAAGGGAGTTACTGGCTCTTTTCAGAGCCACACTCCATCTCACAAGAGATGATTTACATAGTGTCACCACAAACCTACAGTACTAAGTAAAGATAAGTTGGATGAAATTGGCCACACGTTATATAATATGTATAATTATTGCATAATTATTTGATATACTGTAACTTACTGAATATAACCTACCATAACCTACCAGAAGGGTTCCTTTCTGTGCATTGACTGTAAATGTACATGTACTGTAGATTTGATCATTGCTTTGCTTCAAATACATTCTGCAAACTACTTTCCTGACTGAAATTACCAAAATGCAAACTCACAAAAATATAGAGTTTTGTGTGATTTAATCCTAGCAGGACCGTTCTCAAAGGCAGAAGCTGGCCAACCATTCCACTCTTTAGAAAGCAGCTAAATGTCAGGACCTATACAATTTGGGAAATTTCATCTGATTTGAATTTGCGCGAATGCCAAACGTGAAAAACTGGCTTTGATCTCAATTTGCAATGAAATAGGAACATATCCAAAGAAAAAACTCAGCCAAACCTTCACTTTGGCATCTCAAGATACCTACCTACCCTTCAACCATCTTCAGCACACTGCCCACACCGACCAAGCATATATTGCATGCCATGATTCCAAATATAAACCCACAGGAGAGAATAACTGTGAATGTGATATGATCCAGTATTACGCAGTGCACACAGTATCACATTACATGCCAGTGGGCTAAATTAAGTAACTGACACTTTGCCGTCAGAATTCTGGAGCATCTATAACCTCAGCGTTGGATTTCACAAAGCCTTAAGATGCATCGTGACTCAACTTAAGACTGATAACCCATCGTAAGTTATGACAAGCCGTATGGTTTCTGAGCGTCACTAATTGTCTGGCAATTGATCATAACTGTAAGAATAAGTTTGATTAAATTACTGTGCTTCTACTCATTCACAGAGCCTAGGTTCATCGATAATGTTTTATAGCTTTAATCCTGTGATGCCAAATATTCAATAATTGAAGATGGAGAAAGGTTTCGGGAGAACTCCTCCAGAGAGGCCACAGGTGGGAAACTTGAGAGGAGGGAGGGGAATGATTCAAATAATATATTCTAATTTCCTTGAAAAACAAACCACCAAGTATGAGGAGAGTGGACCCAGCTTTCTATGACTAGCAGGCTTCCAATATCATTAGCATCCAGAATTTCAATTCTCAATAATTCAGAGGGCTTGCAGGTTGGTTGGCGCTGGCTTTTCTCTGAGACAGAGTGCTTGATGGTTGGATCCTAGTAGACCCTTTCTTAAAGACAGAATGAGGCAGGATACCTTTGAGGAAGGATCTAGAATTGTAGCATCATGCCTCTACACTTCTAACATTTGCATTTTGATCAGTGAAGTCACTTAGCAGCTTGCAACATTGTTGAATCACTTTATTTGAGAAAGGTCCTGTTTCGATCAAAATGTCAGGCCATCCTAATATTCGATACTTTATTCCTTTACTTCAACTTTTCAACTCAACCCATCACCCCAACACCCCAATAAAAAAATCAGCGCCAGTACGCCTGACCCATTTGAATTGCATTTCAAAGACACCAGGGGACTCTATGACATACTGCACTGGAGATGAATACAAACTCATTCTAAAATCACATGTTCAATCACCCAGTTTCCTAGACATTTGGTCCAGAGACCGCCATATGTACGCATAAATGGATACTTCTCTGTTTACCTCAATCGGACTGTTTTGTAAATTGGTACGGGTTCTGTGTTTGTGTTTGGGGTATAGGCTTGTAAAGGGCTGGAGACCTATGTTTACTTACACACGTTCTGAATTAGTTTGTGGGATGATAGGCTCAGTCTATTCTCAGGAGTGATGGCATAACATTCAATGATGTCTTAGCATCACATACAATGTACATAAAGGTCTATTCACAAAATATCTCAAAAACATTCCGCAGAATGTCAAGATCAATGGCGCTGATTCCAAATGTACCAACAAGGTTTGGACTGGCTTACTGCCAATAAACAAGATGTACAACCCCATAAAAAGAGAGAATAAAGGGCCACCTTCTACACAGTTGCCATGGAATCAAGAGCCAATAACAATTCAGGCATAAATGCTCTATCGACGTTCCTCCCCAAAACCCCTCATGCCTTGAGTCAATTCCTTCTCATGGACCTTCATCCACATTGGACAGGCAGTCCACGTCAAGATGACTAGGACATTATTCAAGCATTTTACCCTCCATGCAACCCTGCTGACAGACACAGTGTCACACTTATTTAGCAAAGCGTTCTTAATAACCTTGCTTAATTCATCCACTCCTCAAGATTAAAGAAATTTACATTTATATTAAAGCACAGTTACTCCAATGTTAGAAAGCAAAAATACTACTTTTTCTTTCGTTCTCTTTTTTCTCTATTTTTTTTCAAAGTTCAAGCCAAGGCAGGGTTAATGGAAAAGCAAATGTAGCCTTAATGAAGAGTGAAGAATGAACTCATTGAACCGTGGAGTACATGCTATTCTGAGTGATTGTCACAGTTCATGTCAGCCAATGAACAAACCAATATCTCAGTGCTGACTGCAGTACATACTGTAGGTAAATGTATCTAGGTACTCTCTCTCTCCCTCTCTGCCTCCCTCCCACTCCCCCTCCCTCCCTCCCACTCTCTCTCCCTCTCTCCCTATCTCTTTCTCTCTCCCTCTCTCCTTCTCTCCCTCCCTCCCACTCCCCTCTCTCCCCCTCTGTCTCTCTCCCTCCCTCTCTGTCTCTTTCTCTCTCCCTCTCTCCTTCCCTCCCTCTCTCCCACTCTCTCTATCCTTCACTGCCTCTCTCCCTCTCTCCCTGTCTCTTTCTCTCTCCTTCTCTCCCTCCCTCCCACTCTCTCTCTCCCCTCTGTCCCTCTCCCTCCCTCTCTCCTTATTTCCCTCTCCTTCTCTCTCCCACTCTGCCTCTCTCCCTCTCCCAAGCCTGTGTTTTGAGCATGTTTACCTGAATCCAATTACCTTTAGAAACTTTCTACTTTTATTCAAATCCACCACACAACCTCAACCAACTCTGTGGTCAAGTAGTTAAGACATCCATGCTAGACAGCAAGAGTCATGGGTTTGAATCCTGCCCAAGCTGCCTGAATTCTGTTCAGCAGACAACCAGGCAAAGCACTGAGTATGCAGCGCTCATTATACAGAGTATGGCAAACCCTCATTGAATTACATTCTCACCTTCACATAGAATGTATTAACTGAACATGTAGCTGTCCTTTGAGGCTAAAGCACTAGCCGATGCAAGTACTAATAAGGAAAGGAGTTTATGCATAAATGGTTTCAGGGGAAATATCGAGGGTTCTTCATTCTACCTCCAATGATTCCTCTGTGGACATGACATCAGGCATGATAACAAGCATAGGGCATATGTCCGCATGAGAGGAATATTGTGTGGGCGGATTTAGAAATTCATGAAAAAGACTGGCAAGAAACTGACAAAGTTTATTACATGCATTAGGGAGGTGCCTAGCTAAGGGATGGATCATTCAAGAGGTAGGCCACTCACCAAGTTCAAGTAGAGGCTAGCGTAGCATGTCAAGAACCTGCTGTCTACTCAAATTCCTTTTCCTCTTAAACTGAGCTTTTATCAAAAGCATAGTGTGTGATATCGGTGCAAAAGCATGGGCCTATTTTAGGATGCTTTTAGCATCCTACATTGTACATATAATGATTATAACATTGTGTAGAATGTGCTTCAACAATGATTGCCCGACTCAACGTGTAATCAAACAATGTATGCTCAGTGCTTTGGCCGATTACCTGCTGACATCTTATCCACTGAGCTGGTTGAGGTCATGTGGTGGATTTGAATCTGTATAGTAGTGCAAACCCTTGTTGGAGTACTTTTACAATCTTTCATAACTCTGCCAATGAATTTTTCATATTTTTTTTTTATTTTTTTTGCAAATTCAACCAAAACAAGGCTAAAAAGTCACTCTAGGTTAAGGGCTAAGGAAAGAAGGAGATAGAGAGAGACACAAGAAGGCTGGAGACAGGAATTGACATTCCTCTTAGAAAGGGCAAAATTATACGCAGGTTGGAAACATGAACCAGGAAGGGAATTCCTGAGAGAGGCCTAACGTGGGAAGAAGCTGTTCTGATACCTCCTTGTTCTGCAAAGAGATCTCGGATAGATAAATCAAACAAGCTGAGACATGACAAGGAATGACTCACGTATGAACTGCCAGTCTTCAAGGAGGATCTCGCCGTCGTGAGCCACAGGAACTTCTTGTTGCATAGCGATGTCATCAGGCTGGGTTAGAGCGCCCTCATCCACCGGGTCACCCTGCTGCGCTGCAACAACAGCGCCCTCGTTGCTGGCCGGATCGTCAGCGGGGACGATAGCCCGCTGACCCTCAGGGTTGGAGTCAGGCATGGCAGGTGGAGCTGGCTTGGTTTTCTCCACCGTGTCTACGTTCTTATGCTCCAGGTGAGTGGTCTGACCATTAGGCTCCACCACCTGCTGGTCAGTCTTGACACTGGTCTCAGTCTTGTCTACCACAACCTGACCTTGACCAGCACCTAAGCCTTGCACTGAGCCTGCCAAAGAGTCAACAACAAACCAATAAACTCTTGTTAATACAAAAACTGTTGCAAACTGCTTACTGACTAAAATGACCTTCAATAGAAAAATCTCAGAAGTTAGAGGGCCCGACGTTTTGATCCTACATGTACATGTACATGTAGCAGGACCTTTCTCTTTGCCTTTGAGAAAGGTCCTGCTAGGATCAAAATTTCAGGCCCTCTATCTTTTGAGATTAAACTATTATCAAGCCATTTACAAAGATACATCTTCATTAAACACCCCTAAATAGTCAGCTATCTTAAATTGCTGGTGTAGGAGTACCGGTCAGAATTAGGGTTTATCTCTGGGATTCAAACCCTTTTTAAAAACCTTCTGTCAGCACACACAGGAAAGAAAAACTGTTTGGGAAATTTGGAACACTTTGGGAAATTTGGAACACTTTGGGCAATTTGGAACACTTTGCGAAAAGGGCACAGTTACCGTTAGCAACCTTCCCAAATTGTCCGCTCCTTTTGCTAAGGGTGGGGACAACCATTAGCATTTAAGAAAACATAATTTGCTCAAGAAACAACCAGTTTTATTCTTAAAGAGTGTCTGGGGTCTTTTTGGTAAAGAAGCCGAATTTACTATCAATATATTATGAAGTCAGAGGAAATTGATAGCATGGGTTTATAAATAATGAAATAATTCAATTTTGCCATCGTGTACAATTACATCGTTGCCTGGTAGGATGGTGCAGTTGGTGCCCCGCTGGCTGGTAAACTACACAAGTGGAACATGGCACAGCTAAGAGCAGGCCAGAACATTTAAGCACATTGTGCATGAAATGAAGCAGCGATTCTGAAGCTAATGTATAAAATATGCACATGTGTGTGCACATGTGCACATGTACATACTGTAGCTAAAATCACATTGGGATGTGATGGACAATGCATTGAATTAGTACATTGACATAGCACATGTGCATGAAATGAATCAGCGATTCTGAAGCTAATGTATAAAATATGCACATGTGTGTGCACACGTACATACTGTAGCTAAAATCACATTGGGATAGGATGGACAATGCATTGAATTGGTACATTGACATAGCACATGTGGATGTGTGGACATGTTACATGTACATGTACATAGTATAGACATGCAATATATGTACATGTAGGCCCTAGTGTTTACACACTAAAGAAGAGGATGTGCATATGGCATGTACAGTGTACATGTAGTACACTATACATGTACATGTGTGCTGTACATTTTTTGGTATAAATATATATACTGGTACAGTGGACAGGAAACTAATTTGATTTGTGAGCTGAGGATTGGCAGATGGGTTTTTTGGGTCAGGTATTGGGGAAAGGAGAGATGTGTACCTTTGGGTCATGTAATGGGGAAAGGAGAAATAACTTTGACAGGAAAGATAGATGGAGAAGGAGTATAGAGGAAGAACTCAAAGAAGGGTGGTCTGTTTGTCTAGTCTAAAGGCATGGCTAGTGGGCCAGGTAGTCAAATATAGAAAGAAAGGAGTGAGACAGACAAACCGAGATGTACAGACAGACAGACAGACAGACAGAGACAGTGGTATAGAGGAAAGGAGTAGAGGATGAAGAAGGGTGGTCTGTTTGTCCAGTCTAAAGGAATAGCTAGTGGGCCAGGTAGTCAAATATAGAAAGAAAGGAGTGAGAGACATACAGACAGATAGACAGACATACAGACAGACAGACAGAGAAATGGGCATTGAGGGATTGAGTAGCTCTACGATGAAGAGGGGTGGTCTGTTTGTCCAGTCTAAAGGCATGGCTAGTGGGCCAAGGTATTCAAATATAGAAAGAAAGGAGTGAGACAGACAAACCGAGATGGACAGACAGACAGACAGACAGACAGAGACAGGGGTATAGAGGAAAGGAGAAGAGGGTGAAGAGGGGTGGTCTGTTTGTCCAGTCTAAAGGCATGGCTAGTGGGCAAGGTAGTCAAATATAGAAATAAAGGAGTGAGACAGACAGACAGAGATGGACAGACAGACAGACAGACAGACAGACATAGACAGTGGTATAGAGGAAAGGAGAAGAGGATGAAGAGGGGTGGTCTGTTTGTCCAGTCTAAAGGCATGGCTAGTGGGCAAGGTATTCATGAGCAGGCACAGACCTGCTCAAGAAAACTCCCAACAAAGATTTCTCACAGATCAGGAGGGCCTGAGGTATGCATCCTGGCAGGACCTTCCTCTCCATGTACTTTGATATTTGCATTTGGGTCATTTTAGTCAGTGAGCAGTTTGCACCATGTTTGCATTCAGAGAATGATGGCGTAACATGATTGCATACATTGTAGATAGGAGATCCTACAGAGATATGGAATATACAAATATAGAGTATGACCATGTACATGGCTTCATCACTATATGGGTTACTCCAAATATAGATTCATTTCAACACAGGCTGAAGCAAATGTCATTTATTTTAATTCCTGCATACCAAAATACATCTTTGCAATGTACCGTATGGCTTATTTTCGGGGAGCAAACAAATGTTTAAAACACTGGTGAACTGAATGGATACTATCAGATAGTTGGGTCATAATCGCATCTCCAATAGCACCAGATGCCTTCCATGGGGTCATTCACAAGCCTTTAATCGCAGAATTGCACGACTAATAAGGCATTTCATTTGCTACCAATTGCTTCTTAATGTCAAACACCTGTCAATCCAACAGCCAATTAAGCCTTCCATTTTCATTTTCCCTTTCTGACTGACAGACACCGCAGTTTGGCCTTAATGACCAACTCTCTACCTCGTGTTGCCAATAAATGTGTCACATTTTCTCCAGCATAAACGAGTGATCAAGTCGCAATAAGAAAAAAAGAAAACAAGAAAATTGTCAAGTTTGAGAGTTACCCAACCACCCTCAATCTCCTTGCCCTTTCTTTTTTCAATATCCCTAAATCTAATAATCCAGCCTTTTATTTTCAGGAATTGGGCGCTGCAAGCAAGACCAATCACACTATATATCTAGAGGTCTGTCCTGTCACACAGTTCTAGAAATCTCAGCGTTGGAATAACCTGACTCAAACACTGGCCCTCCTGGCATCACAAACACAGCACTAGACCTAGTCAGTTGTCTCTCTGTCACTCAATCTCTCTCTGTCTATCATTCTGTCTCTCCCTCTCTGCTTCTCTCTGTCTAACTCTGTCTTTCAGTCTCTACATGTAAGTCTCTCATTGCCTCACTGTCTCACCACCTCACTCTGTCTCCCTGTCTCTCTCTGCCTCTCTTGGTCTGTCTCTCTCTGTCTTTCTCTACCTCTCTCTCTCTACCCCTTTCCACTTTTATCCGTCTCTGTCTTTCTCTGTCTGTCTCTACCTCTCTCTCTCTACCTCTCTACACCTCTCTGTCTCTCTCAGTCTCTCTCAGTCTGTCTTTCTCTACATCTCTCTCTACCTCTCTCCACTTCTGTCTCTCTCTCTGCCCCTCTCTGTCTCTCTCTGTCTCTCTCTGTCTCTCTCTGCCCCTCTCTGTCTCTCTCTGTCTCTCTCTGCCCCTCTCTGTCTCTCTCTGTCTCTCTCTCCCCTCTTACCATTTTTATCATCTGTTCTTTCCTCGATTTCCTATTTATCAAATCACTTCTTTCAAGCACTCACTCTTCCTTTCTTTTGTGCTTTGTCTTCGTCTTTTTCTTATCTTACGCGGAGGCAAAAGACAGAGAGAGGAAATGAAAACATTGCATGGATGTCTTGCTCTGGGCTTGTTTCAAAGCGCTGCTGACAGTGCAATGAAAAACAAAATTACTTTATAATTGAGCACTAGGGAAAGGCCAGTATCCTGCATATATTTTAGGGTGGATGAAGTTACCAGCCAAAATGGCATGTTTAATACAAGTCACTGGTACTTCTTATACATGTACTTATTCTTTTCTTTTTTTTATTCATCTCTTCTTCTTTTTTGAAGTATTTTTTTCAAATGCAGTTTTACAAGCTGCTCACTGACTAAAATGCAATACATACTAAACCTCAAAAGTTAGAGGGCCTGACGTTTCGATCCTAGCAGGACCTTTCTCTCTTTGCCTTTGAGAAAGGATTGAAACATCAGGCCCTCTAACGTTTGATTTGATTTTGTTTCCTGAATTAGACAAAGAACAAAGAGAAGGAAAGGGAGATATATTGAAACATTTATCTGTAAAGACTGGGAGATGAGACATCAAATGGTGGAGCTCAATAAAGATGTTTGTCTGAGAAACAGAGAAATAGGAGGCAGAGAGAATCAGAGAGAAATAGAGAGAGAGAAACCGAGAGACAGGGAGACAGACAAACAGACAGACAGACAGGGAAAGACAGAAGTGAAGAGAGACAAATGGAGACAGATGGAGAGACAGAGAGAGGGAGAGAAAGGGAGATAGAGGATACATGATTGGACTATGTGGCACAGTACACAGTACATGTAGGTGTCAAAAGGAAAACCTCTATAGATTCCTTCAAGTCCAAACCCAGGGCCTGATTTTAAAAACCAATAACTGACAATGTATGAATACATACCCTATTGAAATGCACACAAATGCCTGGTTCATTGAAAGCAGGTCAATTACGCATACACAGTGAATCTCACACTACATATTCCCAAGGCAAAGTCTATCACGTCCCTCAATCTCTGGCAAGTGGACATACAACAATGATTACGACGTTGATCAAACCTCAGCCAATGAAATAAACGCATTTACACGTTGCCTCTACTTATGCCATGATTAGCCAAAGGAAAATACAGGAATTGTGGGAAATGAGTACAAGAGTACAAGAGATATACATAGAGACAACGAGAAAGGGATAGACAGAGGCAGAGCATCAGGGAAGAGATAGAGACAGAGGCAGAGAGACAGGAAAAGATAGAGACAGAGGCAGAGCATCAGGGAAGAAATAGAGACAGAGGCAGAGAGACAGGAAAAGATAGAGACAGAGGCAGAGCATCAGGGAAGAAATAGAGACAGAGGCAGAGAGACAGGAAAAGATAGAGACAGAGGCAGAGCATCAGGGAAGAAATAGAGACAGAGGCAGAGAGACAGGAAAAGATAGAGACAGAGGCAGAGCATCAGGGAAGAAATAGAGACAGAGGCAGAGAGACAGGAAAAGATAGAGACAGAGGCAGAGCATCAGGGAAGAAATAGAGACAGAGGCAGAGAGACAGGAAAAGATAGAGACAGAGGCAGAGCATCAGGGAAGAAATAGAGACAGAGGCAGAGAGACAGGAAAAGATAGAGACAGAGGCAGAGCATCAGGGAAGAAATAGAGACAGAGGCAGAGAGACAGGAAAAGATAGAGACAGAGGCAGAGCATCAGGGAAGAAATAGAGACAGAGGCAGAGAGACAGGAAAAGAGAGAGACAGAGGCAGAGCATCAGGGAAGAGATCTTAGAGATAGAGGCAGGAGCAGAAAGAGACAGAGAAATATCAAAAGAAAAAGACAGCAAGATAGGCAGAGAGAAAGAGACAGAGATATACAGACAGAGATTGATACAGCAAGATAGACAGAGAGACAGGGAGAGAAAGAGAGAGAGGGGTGGACAGAAAGTAATAGAGACAGAGAGAAAGATGAAGAGGGATACATAGAGACAGAGATATCCCATGGAGATGCAGGATGGCTCATTGGAGAGAGTCACGGTCAGATTCATCACAGTTGGTCGCTGATCAATACAGAAACAGACCACAGGCATTCCTGGCTAGTCCCTGCTGCCTCCTGCCATTCCTTGGTCTCCTTGCCTGTGGCCGACGCGGCACATTAGACAACAAAATATTCCAAAGCAGAAGCAGAAGGCACGGGGGTACACTTGAGCACGTACTGGCTCACGACTGTGGACAGGCGGTGGAATTCATTTCCTCCATCCTAGCTGTTATCTTTCCCCCGCCCGCCCTCTGCCTCCCTCCCTCCCTCCTTCCCTCCCTCCTTCCCTCTCTCCCTCCCTCTCTCCCTCCCTCCCTGTCCTCTCTCTCTTAGGAAAGGACTCTCCGGGTATTGCACTTGCTACAATCTCATTATATTATATATGGGTCTTGATTATTTTTGGACGCTGGCTAAATTTTGTGGATGAGATGATTAGGTTTTCATCATCAGCACAGGGGAAATTGCTAAGCTTTGAAAGTATTTGATGGAAGCACACACATACGTGTGCATGTTGGGAGTACAGTGCAATGGAGTTCTCATCGTCAAAAGGACCTGACATTTGTATCCTAGCAGAACCATCTCCTGCAAGAGTGCTGGCATCAAAACATCTGGCTTTCTTCCTCTCAGTGTTTATTGGAAATTCAAATAAAAGAAACATCCTGAACTGTGTGGTATTTGTGATTTGATGTTCAGAATCATCTTTGACACATACATGTACATGTCATGTACAGTACCAACTTATTGTGCAAAAACTACTCTTTCATGTATGGCTTAGCATAGCAGGCCATGAAAGAAATGGCCACTATTCCATGAGCCTGCTATGCCGTGGGTGTAGTCACTATCTGTGCTACTCAATCTGCTCACCTATGGGAGATGGTGGTCAGGCTTGCGGCAAGGGAAAACAAAATTGCTGCCGCAGAGGGACCATACACAGAGTGCCTCGTTAGGAGGAGGACAGGAGAGGGGTGAAGGTATCATCGTTAGTACCGAGACACCTCATGACTGCGTAAACAAGACCGTTACGGCCCCTCATTTGCATCTGGCAAGTTGCCAGGACATTGGCGCCACTGCGAAGCCGCTGGGACTACCAGAGTGGAGGGACTTACTGATTCAATCGGGAATTCTTAGTCCATGAAGATGTGAAGACGCTTTTTACTGACAACATACAGAACGGACATCGCAAGCAGATTGAATGTTCCTTCCTTCTGTTTTTGATGTTCCTGCCAACTGCTCTGTTCCTGTTTATTGGTCCCATATCTTTCATCCTAAAGCGTCTACAATCTACTTAGACTGTCCCTTTCAAAATCTGTTGAAACTCAATCTATAAAGGTGCATTATATCCTTATGTTCAATCATGAAGTTGTTATTAATCATTGGTTGGATTAACACAGCTCTCTTTACACATTGTTTGCCTGTACATGCACGTCACAACAAAACAAAGTGTGCTTGTAACCCAATTGGATACGATACCATCTGAGAGATGTACCATTCAACCTCTGCTTAGTATACACCATTTCAGGATGGACATCAAGATTATGGGCAGCCCTCATCACAAACAACTATGAGCCTATAAATACAGAGTGATGACAAAAACCACACACATGCAACCAGAATCCATTCATCAACCAATTCCTCGTTAAGACACTGCCGTGTGCCGTCGCTAACGAGCAAAGGAGCCAGACCACCTGCTCTGCAAGTAATTTAAGAACGTCCTCAATTATCATCCAAACTAGCCACGGGACAAGAACAAAAACACAAAAACAATTGAGGAGCATGAGAAAACTGATCCATTTGTTTGAGCAAAGAAGAAAAGGAATCCTTCTTGCTCTGACAGGGAGGAGATGATTGTGGAAGATTTATTAGGTGACATGACCTTCCCAGGGAAATCAGCTTCTGCCAAAGGCTTGAACAGATTGACACAGGTGGCTACAGTTCTTGGCCAACAAATTGAGGCCATTCCAAATAAATCTAAGCGTGACTGTCTGAGTGATAATTGTTCTCTTGTGGATAAACCGGAGGCCAACTCAGGATGGATAAGTAGAGTGCACGCACTCCGGGACCTTGACGGATCAAATTTTCACAATTTAGAGAGGCATGACATTTCAATCGCAGCAGGGCCTTTCTGGATCCAAACTTCAGGCCCCTCTCATTTTGGGGGTTCACATTTTGATCATTTTTTATTGGTGCATCATTATAATTTATGGAGAGCATCTGATAAAAGCTCATGCCTCAGTTTTGGTCATCACTAGTTAGTCTTTAGTGAAGGCTGTCCATATAGTATTTTTATGTATGGCTATACACATCATAATTGTATGTCAGTATTGTGGTTTGCAACATTTGTGAATAGATTTGAAACTATGGCAAAACTGACTAGGGAATGGTTTAATAATTGTTTGTATGAAATGGATACATTACAATTATATGTACAGTGAACAGTGTACATGTAATTAGTGTTTTGGAAAGAACACTCAACACACAAGCACAGTAGTCTGTTAACATACATTGTATACCGTACGTGTACAAGTGTAAGCCCTAATTCCAGTCCCCAATGTTCACCCCTACCCAGCACAGCATCTAGATGCACATGAATGCTGTCACATTATGTCACACAGCTGTGTTCAGATTTGCACCTGTCAGTATGTACTTGCATGTACAGTACATGCATGTACAGTATGTACTTGCATGTACAGTATTACATGCATGTACAGTACATGTATGTACTGCATGTACATTATGGGCACAAGCTATCGACTTGTCATGTTTTTATTGGAGCAGTATTGTGATGTTTTTTTTTGTTTAATCCTGAATTAATTCTACTTATGGGACTGTGTAAATGTCAAAAGCCCTTGTCCTTGTACATGTCCGTTGCTGATTGGTTAGACTGGTAACTGGTCCTCCCTAGATAAGGTGCGTGGGCGATTCAACAATTGGACAATGCTTGTCCATATTGTCAGCCATTGGTAATGGTTGGAGTAATAGCTTCCCGTACACGTTAGCACAGCTGACTACATGCACAGTGTACCGGGTACATGCCAGTATTTGGATTGAAACCAACTGTCCTTTCTTTGATTCAACAGATTCCAAAACTTAAAGAGCGTCTGACATTTGGATCCTAGCAGGATTGTTCTCCACGAAGGAGAATGATCCTGCTAGGATCCAAACGTCACACATCTACATTTTGGATCTTTGCTTTTTGGTGATTTGAGTCAGTGAGCAGTTTGTTGCCTGTTTGTAGAATACTTCAACCCCACAGAATTTACTCAGTTCAAAAATAAAATACGTCTTGGAGCAAGGATTAAATAATTTGGGCTCCTTGTTTTACAGTTCATGAATATGCATCCTCATATTCCAAAGCTCATTTCGAAGAGTTTTGACAAATTGGCAAAGGCAATGCTGATTGAATATTTGGGAGAGCAGCCATCTACATGTACAGATGTACATGTAAGAGTAGATACCGGTACATGTACTGTACCCCAGATACCAGCACTGCTACTGCTACCTCATGTCTCAGCTTCAAGTCATGGTCAAGTCAAATTGTCTTTGCCAATTTTTCTTTACTCTGATAATTGAAATTGATACAAAGGGTTTTAAAAATAAACTCTGTCAATTATAAAAACTTGCGCTACCAAAAACATTGCGTTACTGGCACTCTTCAGAGCCATACTTACATGGTGTTACATGGTGTCACCGCAAACCTTCTACTTAGTATTTCCACCATGCAAACCTTCAACAAGTCTTATCATAAGAAAATTTCACAAAGAGGATTCTGTCGGCCATTGTTTGTGGATACATGTACATGTGCAGGTACAGCAGTTTTCAATCAGATTTTCTTCAACTGTTCTCATCGGATCAGTGCCTTAAAAATTGTCGCTGTTTCTTGTCTCTCGGCTTTCAGTCATCAAGTAATCATTGCAAACTGCTTACTGCTTGCAGCAACTAGAATGCAAATGTCCATCATTTGAGAGGGTCTGACGTTTCAATCCAAGCAGGAATTTCCTGAGATGCAGAACAATTCTTCTTCTAAGAGAGGTTCCACAGGGATCCAATCCTCAGACCATCTGACATTTGCAGAATTGCTTTGGGCTTCATTTGAGTCGATGAGCTGCTAGCAATATCTGTGTGTATTGCTTTCAGTCAAACTCATTGTAACTTACAACCAATCGTAAGATGATTAGCGATGCTCTGAAACTATCAAACTTATCATGAGAGACTTTGGTTTTTCTTTTAATTAAAATTCTCCTTCATATCAACCACGGAGAGCTACTGTACCATCACCTTGGTAACCCCTAGACAATTGCATCTTGTGACGATAACATCAACTAAAATGGGAGGGGGGGTGTCAGGAGATGTGATGGAGAAGGATAAGCGACCAAAGGTATAAAAACAAAAGGATGGGAAGGAAAGGGAGTGGAGGGGAGGAGGGTGAGGGGAAGGGAGGAGGAGGGGAATCGAGGTAACTACGGAAACCATCGGCATCTCACAGCAAACAGCCTATAAATGGCTACAGCCAATGGTGGACCGATGGCAATTAATTACTTTGTTGTCATGGCGATGATTACTGCTACCCTCCTGCACTGTTGTCTTTTCTGTTCATATTCTCGCCTCAAACCCCAATATCCGACCGATACCCTCACCTTCCAATGAGGATAGGGGAGGGAGATGCTTGCCAATAAGTGTTATCAACAATCACTCCTTTCATAGATCATAATACGATATTTCACTATCGAGGAAAATGTAATTCAATGAGGGTTTGCCCTGTTTATGTACTGTAGAGTAGGTACAAACCTCATCAAATCACCTTCATACACTCTTGCCCCCATCCCCCGAAACAAAATATCCCCAAGAACTGAAGAATGTCTTAGTGACTAAAGATCTTTATAGAAGAATTGGTTCAGTTGTTGTAGTGTGGCTTGATGGTGTAATAATGTGTGCACTGCATCATTTCATGGACATCAAACCTTACTCCGAGTGCCAGAGAAAATCTGAGTGAAATAAACCACTGAACCAATTCTTGGATTGAACCATCCTACGTCATGTACATGTACCTCCAAGATTGCACTACCCAATCACACCCTCTGGAAAGTCAAGTCAGGATATTTGTTGAGGTCTGTGACTGAGGTCTGATCCAGTCAATCATGGGAGCAATCCAACTGCACAGGCTAACCATCAAGCACAGTCTATCTTTGTTATTTTAAATCCCCATGCAAGGAGTATGACCTCTCAGGTCAAGGGTAATCAGTCAGACTAAGAAGAAAGGTCATCATTGAAATCCAGAAAAAGACAAACATAATGGGACATACATGTACAGGCCATGGTAGTCAGCACATTTTCCCGCTTAAAATCCATTGAGCCTCTACGTGCGCATGAAAGTGACTGTCAGCTTAATGAAAAAAAGGGAGAAAGAGTAAATAAAGAGAGAAAAAAAAGCTCTAATATGAAACAAGGGAAATTCAACAACGCCTGAGCAATAGGCCGACAATAGGGACTGACAATAGGCCGACAGCACGAACATAAACAAGCCTGTGTTCAGATATTTCCCCGTTGCCATGACAACGCTCACCTCCATCCGCTCGCCGTGTCTGCTCCACACGCCTCATTATGACGTCGATTTCCGGTATGCCTTCACGCTGACCATCAAGATTGACCGTCTCTGTGGATGCAATTAAAAAATAGAGGAGAGAAAGAGAGAAAAGAAATGTGATTGTAGGATGCTTGGCAGTTTCTAATTGAAATAATCTCCACTCTCAACATTTAGGCAAAGCCTTTGAGAAAGGTCCAGCTGGGATCCAAACGTCAGGCCCACTAAATTTTGAGATTTGCATTTTGGTATTTTTAGTCAGCAAGCAGTTTGCAACATTTTTGTATATCACTTGAAACAATCATCCTGAGGTGGATTTATTTCTGTGGTTTTTTTTCCATGTTATTTTACAGGGAGGGACGTGGAAAATATGAAAAAAAATGAACATAAAATACACAGAACATTAGAACAATTTAATAATAATGATAATAATAGAGACAAAATTAACACCAGCCTGTAAGACTGACAACAAGCGAACCCAATCACAACCAACTGGATCTCCAAAATGCTGATGAAAGATATCATCAAGAATACAAGACTCAAAGTTTAAGAAAAAGATCTTAGACCTTCATGTTTATAATATCAACTATTGGCAACAAAACAAAATTGCTATGATGGCAAATTAAATTTTATTCCAATTACAGTTGATATACCAAACATTCGGCTATAACGAACATGCCCTTTGGCTGCCGATTTTTGTGTACAAACAATGTGGTCACAACTGCTATAACAAACAATTATCATGGATCCCGCGATGTTCATTATAGCGACGTTCCACTGTATGAGAAAAAATTGATGTTAAGTTCATGAAAGATGAAACACAGCACCAGAGAGGCTCCACTTTGGTAAAGCATCCCTTCATATTTTTATAAGCAATGGAATGATAACCTTACTTGTAATTACAGCGTACATGTACATGCACACAATCATTCATTATGTACAGTACTGTACACGTGTACATGTGTACAGTACATGCACCACTGTCTATAGAATTGGTTCCATATTTAAAATTCATTACGCGTGAACAGAGGGAGGTTTGTTTATCAGGAAGTTGAGCCTCCTGCAAATTAAAAAACACAGCAGTAAAAGTAGCGCATTGGGTCAACAAGGATGTTGATAATTAACCACACTGGTATTGCCATTATTTGAAAGAGATGAGAAATAGAAATCTGTTGACAGATATTGTCAGCATTTTCACCAATTGCCAAATCCATTCATGCAGCAGAAATGGCATTTTGAAAATAGGCCGTTGAAAGTTGAGTAAGATTTTTCGAAACGCATTTTGTTAGTGATGACATTGGATAACACTTTGAAGAAAGGTTAAGCACACAATATATTAAGATAATAAAAGAAATTTAAAAAACAGAAAATGGTCTGGATTTATAAATAACTTTGCTTTTATTTTCCGGAGGTACGTAATAGGCAGACACCTTTATGCCACAATGCTCCAGAGAAATGATTTGGAAGAGGACTTGAGAAAGTTGGGATCCAGTCACCACTAGGTATGTGCCATTATTTGGAGAAGAGTAAAGTACAGTACAGTTAAGGTCCTCATTTTGAAGCTTTAGGCTTCATATGAGTCAGGACTCCTAGGAGCTTGGTGAAACCAGTCTTCGACTGTGTTTCTCTTTTAATCTGCTCAATAGAAAGATCACCCAGTAGTCCTGAGATACCTATCCAGGGATCTCGATAGTATAGAGGACCGCAGTAAGGTGGGAAGGAATGTCTCACTCTCTCTTTTTTTCCTACTCTTTTCATTTCAGGTCTAGGAAGCCAAACGGTTCGGTCTCTTGAGGTGAGACATTCACTCTAGACTTCAGCTTGTTTGAGCACCTGCTCCAAGAGGGGAATCATGAGGTTGCTTAAAGTGACATCTTAGCTTCAGTTGTAAGAACATCTCTCCCTCTTCCCCCTCCCTCTCCCTCCTTCCCCTCCCCCTCCCCCTGTTTGAAAGCTCATGCCTCAATTTTGGTTAATGGCTAGTTAGTCTTATCATGGAGGTAGGTCTTAACAAGCTCAATTTGCCCAGTGCCAGTACTTTGATGCTTCTTGTCGACTAAAATGGCCATTGTTCTATCATAGCAAGAACATAGACTACAGTTTTGCCATCCAGCCTTAAATGTAATGCATGCAGACTGTACCAGACCACATTGATAAGCATACAGGAGCATCCAGCCTATGTACATGTACAGCACACACATGTACATGTACATCAAGTTATCTCTCCATAGGCCGAGTGGCTTGCCACTGATCCTACATGTAATGTACATGTACAGTACATCGATGGGAAAATGACATGTGCTGGAAATAACCTGGGGAAGGTTTTGGATTTCACAGCCCCACCAAGCACCCTCACATACACATGCCTGGAAGATTGAAGAGAAGGAGACGGAGAAGAAAGGGAAAAACAGGGGATGGAATGCAGACAGGTAATGGAGAAGGCCCATTACTCTCCAATGAGCCCATCCATTCTTGCCCAGTCTTAAGGGGTAGTGTCTTTTCAGTGTTCAAAGCATTCTCAAAGAGAAGGTGGATGGTAGTTGTGGAAGAGACATGATGTAGGACCACAACATCTCAAGAACTGCCTGCACTGAGGAATTCCTTGCTGAGTACCCGAAGTTGAGAAGTGGAGAGGCTTATGCAACAATAAAGGAGGTCTTAAAATTTAGTGGGCCTGACGTTTCGATCCTAGCAGGACCTTTCTCAAAGGCTTTCTCTGCCTTTGAGAAAGGTCCTGCTAGGATCAAAACGTCAGGCCCACTAAATTTTAAGATTTGCATTGTGGTAATTTTAGTCAGTAAGCAGTTTGCAACATTTTTGTATATCACAATAAAGGAGGTCGGTGGCTTGAATCCAATCAATCTCCAATCCAATCTAAGCTGTTTTCAGGTGAAATGAACTCCTGCACTAACGTCGTGCAGGCTGCATGCTTAATGGCTTATTACCTGCTGAGTGTCACACCGATGATTAGATAATACGTCATCTCCCCAACACTCCCCATCTCCTTCCTGTTAATTGGTGTTTGGGGACATAAAGCCACACCCCAGTGACCAGCTACTGCAAGGTCACCCACCCACTCATCAAACCAACATCCTCCTCACTTCTAACCATCCACTCTGCTTCCTTCCTACACAATTCTC